>SKCR01053584.1:0-42869 GCA_019454045.1 Zanthoxylum bungeanum | reverse complement strand
ATTGTGTGCTCTTATATACTAGGGCCTTTTTGATATTGGAAATATGGAGGAAAGGTGTGGAAAGATGGAGAAGGTTTGAGATTTTTCTATTTGACACCGAAATCACTATTCATCCGAATTTTAACTTGCATTTTTGACCTATTTCTGGTCTGAGTTTGGAAAAATATTCAACGCAGAAGTTGTAGGTCTCGATCTTAGATTTCCGGAGATATAAAATTCATAAAAATCCGAGTTCATATGAAAACGTTACGCCCCAAATACCACGAGCAATCCAAAGGGCAACCCTGTACAGTCTCGTCCCGGGACTTTGAGGAATTTACCTATTGTCCCCATAGTCATTCCATGAGTATATTTGAGTCTCAATATAATTTATTTTATGTGCCTTTGTCCCTTTCGTAATAGTACAGTTGTATACAGTAGTAAAAACTATCGGTCGTTACAAATTCTCCCCTCCTTAAATATGATTCGTCCTCGAATCCTTTCTAAACTTGGGACCCTGCCATAGATCAAATTGTTTATGGGCTCTCTTCCAATACCACTGAACTGAATTTATACTCATAACTATCTTTTTTCATCTGCTAGGACTTTTTACCTTTCTGTGAACTAACTCAAGTTCGCCTTAATCTTTCTATTATCATGGCTTGTGTTTCATACCTTGTGCTTCTTAAATTCTTGATCGAGAGGGGGACTCTTCATCATTTTCCTATAACTTCTACTGGTTACTTTACACTACGGCCATGCTAAAGTCCTTATGATGCACCAAGGAGCCTCATTCCTAAATCTTTCATTATGCTCTGCTTATTCTAGCTCATTACCCGCATGAGTTATCAGTTCTGAATGATTCTAGGTTTGTGGTTTATGTCCACTCCTTCTATTTCTTGACTGTCAATACTTCTTATATTTATTCCATAAGAAGATATATTCTAAGAATCTCCTTACTAAGAACTCAATGCCATTTTACGTATTCCGCATAACTATTGGGCTAGGTTTTTCAACTTTACTTATGGCTCTTTTATCTCTGTAGGTATTTGCGCTTCTCTAACTGGGTTCTTTTACTTTGGCCTTGACTCCGGAAGGTATATACATCTACCTTCGTAATAGGCTACTTACCAGTTCCTTGCTACAATTCTCTTGCCTCTGCTTATCTGTATAACTTAGGATCCTTGCGTATCAAGGTTATACTTGTCAGTGACAAACTCAAGCTACCGATGTAGTCCTGACAACTTTGGCACGTTCAAGATTTCCATTTTCACTTGAATTTATCTTTTATCATATAAGTTCTACCGGTGCAAATGAACTACCTTCAACCATAAATGCACAGCTTTGGCACGTTACAACCATAGCATCATGAAAGCATTTACATCCGTATTGACAAAGGAGACGAAGAAACAAGTATTCATAATACTAGTCACTTTCTTGAAACCTTATTTAAACGAGGATTTTCCAACAAAAGATGATTTTACTTTATTTAATCAAATTAAATAAACACATGCATGTATTAAGTAATGATTAAATTAAACATTGAATTTTAAAGGGTTAATCATATCGGGTGTCAAGGATCAGACTCGCTCTGATACCCTTTTGTTGGGGTAAAATCAGGGAGGCGCAGCGAAAGAAGCGATGTTCGGGCGAAATCGTAGTTTAAAATTTTTAAACTTACGAATAAATTATTTAATATCCAATATTAATAATTCATTCATATTTCACCTAAACATATTTATTCGATATCATATAACGACATAAAATAATATAGAAACACCGCGAAACTTTTACGAAAATATTTTTCCGGAAAATAGCATAAAATGTGTTTCCGGCCGAACCGACAGACCAATGCACATGGGGACTGCCCGGGTCAACCCCAAAAACATTTGGACATTTTTGGGTGTTGGACAGTTATGACCCATAGCGTCACTATTTGTACAAATCATGGTGTTGTTGTACAAATTAACTATGTGACAAAGGAAATTATGACCCATAGCGCATAATCCATGAAGGTTTAATCATTAAATATCCCTAGTCGTAGTATTATCGAGATTGGACATCGATAATGCGGAATAGACTAGTATTACACTTATGCGCGTTGTGGGAGCATAACGGCATAGTTCTCATATATTTGGGTATAGGATACTCATGCAAGTGTTGTAGGAGGTTGTGTTTTAAACCGAATACGGAAAATAGCTTCGCTCTGGATAGACCCCTCAGAATTCCATGGTAGTATGACTATGTGTCTATGGAAGTCCGAATCAGGGTAGGTGTATTTGGTCTTAACCTGAGACTGCACCACTAAACTTGCCGACAATCAATATACTTTGGTTTGGTCGTCCAGGGCTTTACAGAGTTCTGTGTACGCCTCTTCTGGGTATTATTGAGAATCGTAGTGTATTGGGTGTGATGTCGAGATAGAAGTATCACTCCAGTCATGTGGAGGTGATGATCACGTAGGATACAGAACTGGTTCTCTTATGTACTACAGTTATCGAGATAATATGACTAGGTCATGATTATCCGATATGTGCTTCGTACGGGGGGCAGACACAATTCTAGCCCCAGGCCTTGCACGTGACATCCGATACTGGATCGAAATACGCAATACTACGTATATTACGCCTGATATAGATCACATATTCCTATAAAGATATTTCTGGAAAATTGGGCAGGCATGGCGCTTTGCTAAAAGCCAACTTGTCTTGTAAATCGGTAAAAACGTAGTACTAGGTATTTACGTGTTCGGATAGTCCGAGGCCGCCGGATTTACTGCCAACATATCCGGGGATCTCATGGGTCACTTCCCGAAGATTCACCGATGATATATGACTCACACATTATTAATCTGGGATTAATTAGATGAGAGAGAAAATTAATATGGGATTAATTACGGAGATATTTATTATCTGGATAAAATATTATAATTAAAGAGAGAGAATGATTAATTTGGATTAATCGATAAAATAATATATCGATATATTATACGAAATTGGATTTCGACGGAGAATTGAAATTAGATTTTAATTCGGGCGAACGAGTTAATTTAGAATTAATTCGTTAGCGACGTGAATAATAATTTTACTAGGCAAAGTTATTTAATTAAATTAGATTTAATTTCATCGCAACGGAAAATTCGTTAATTGGAAATTAATTAACGAACCCGAGCCGGGAGTGTTTGCGGGACCACTCATATTTAGAATCAAAGTGGGGTCCATAAGCCACATCAAGCGTCAAATCACTAGTCAATCGATTGATGTGATGTCTAGTCACTTTGAGTGATGTGATAACTTGTCATTGTGATTGATGGTGGTAGTTGGCAAAGCTTTAATGCTTTGACTTTAGGTAATTGAATTTTTGAAATTCAATATGTGTATTAGATACACATTTTTTTCAACCACCAACACAACACACTCACTCTCTCCCTCCTCTCATCTCTCTCAGCCTCAAGGCCATTTTCTTCTTCCTTTTCACTGCAATGTCGTGAGCCAAGGAGAAGTAATAGGAAATTTTGCGGCAAAATTTCCGGAGTTCTAGCACGCTTTAGGAGTCTTGCGAAGGTGATAGGGAACCGCACCCGTGAGCATGGAATCATCAACCAAAGCTTGGAGCTTGATGGATCTTCCATGGCTGAATTTGGAGGACACAAAAATTGCCACTTCCGTGAGTCACCTTGGAGGGAGAAAATAATTTTTTGTGTTCATCGCATCGCTCAAACGATCATTGTAAGTATTCCGTAACTTCTTGATGTATTCACACATGGTTTCATTGCTTAAATAGATCCCGTTAGACCGTAGAAACCCAACAATGGTATCAGAGCGAGGTTGAGCATGAAACTTGAATTTAGGGTTAAAATTGGGTAAATTGTATTTGAGCATGATTTGATATAATTAATTGATTGAGTATGCTTAAATGATGTTTAATTGAAGTTGGATTTGATCAATTTCATGAAAAGTTGATTGGATCAATTTTTGCCCAAATCTTAGGTTTGGCCGAGAGTTTCAATGCCCTAAATGTCATGGTATCTTTTTTATTTTAATCATTGGATGAGTTGGAATCATGTGGGTAATGTTGATTTGTAATTCAATTGGATTGAAAACGAAATCGGATTATAAAACCCCAAAATACCGTGAGCTCAGAAGCATGAAATGGGTTTGATTTTTGATTAAAATGTGTTGGACATGTTTTGATGTTAATGAGCATAATTAATTGTACAAATTTGTGTTTTGGAACTGTTAATTTGGGTAATTAATTATGGCATACACTTTAATTAATTAATTGTGAAATTTGGAATTTTGTAAGTTAATTAATTGGGCTTATTTTGGAATTGGGCCTTAAAAGTTGTAATTGGTCTTTAATGGGCTTGGTTGTACCAAGATGGATTTAGGCTAAATTGGTTGGATCCAATTGGGCCCAAAACCATATCCATAAAGTCCAATTATGACTAATGGACCTTTAATATTTAATTGGGCCTAATGGGCCTAAATTGGTTTCTTGGCAAATAAGTGCGATTACTTAAATGGGCTTTGGTATTTGGGTTTGACCCATATTGACCAAAAGTCCATGCCTTAGAAATTAATTAAAAGCCCATTGGACTTTAATTAAATTGACATTGGATGTTAATCAGGCTTTGAGACCCGTAGCGATTAGATTTAGAATCTAAGTCGTAAAGGTACATTAAAAGTGTAAATATTTAATTTGGAATAAATAAATGAATTAGTATTAAATACAAATTAAATTGGATTTAATGTTGTAGTTTAATTTAATTCAAAATTCGTACTTTGAGTACTTATTCGCAAAACGAGATTGACTCGCGCAAAATCAAATTGTTGTTTGAACATTGGATGGTCATTAATATTCAGATTAATTAATTGGATTAGATTGATTGATAACATGCTTGTGTGAATACATTGTTGCGATGTATAAATAATGTATATCGGATGGATATTAGATGGGTGGGGCAATTTTGGAAATTTGTAATAAATTTAGAATTTATTATTGACCTGCGAGTCCAGCCTATTACCTCCTTACTCTTTGTATTTCTCTCTTACTTATTCCCCTCAATGTAAATGAGGTTTCTTTAGAAGACTTATGTAACGGGTAGAAGTAATACTTGTGCTAGCGGGAGAGAGTAAATGGAGAGATTTGTTCTAGGAACAATGTGTTAAGTATCCATCCGCATATCATTATTATATTTATTTATATGCGCCTTATTATGTGTTTAGAATGCATGTTTAAGGGTGTATGATGATGAGACCTAACAAAGAAAATTAATTGGTTGCCAATTGCACGCGAAAAACCCCTAACATCATATTAAGCGTTTTTCCTTCCATTGAGTGATTCTTACTCAAGATCCAAGACTGGCATTGGTTTGTTGGCCAAAGTCAAGACCTTTGTCCATCGCGGAGTGTTTTGAATCATGAAGGCTTTGTTCCATATTGGTGTCTTGTCCAAGTTGTGATTTGTTGGCCAAAGTCAAGATCACTTCTTGTCCATCGACATTGATTACGAAGCTTTCCAAGGTCAATGGGTTTCGCTTAACTGGGATCACTAAGTTTGTTGTGCCAAAGCCAGGCTTAGTTGATTCAGAGGAAAAAGGTTAGGCAATATATTGGATATATTGGCATATATAAGATATATGTTTCGGACTTGGATGTCCACCTACTGGATCTAGGAATTGGATGGGATCCAATTGATCTTAGAGATCTACCTAGTTAATTATCATACAATTTGTTGGCCAAAGTCAAGATTGTGTGTTATTTAACGGGATCCTAGCCCACTAGGAAACAAGGTTTCCCGAGTACTCAACAGAGGTTAGAGGCTCGCCGAAAAATAGTGGGAGAGAAGTATTAAATTTGCAATATTCGTTTAGTTACTTGCCATACGCGCTCATTACAAATTCATCGTCAAATAAATTAATTTAGTTGGACTAATATTTAATTGTTGTTTTAATTAAACAGTTGGACTGTATTCAAACTATTTCAATTAATAGTTGATTTTATAATTGGATTATAGAATCAATATAATTGAATTTAATCCAATTAAATTATAGTTGATTATATAGTTGGACTATAGTAATCATTATATTAAATAGTACCTAAAATCGTTGATTGATAGTTGGACTATAGAATCAAGATAATTGAAAGATTAGTGTTTAAAACATAATCCTGGGTGAAAATGTATTTAACGACTTTAATTTTCAAATTGGGAATAATGACTCAGGATAGTCCTGAAAACTAAGAAGTTACTTTATTTGATAAAATAACATCTTAGGCCTAAGCCCGGAGTTAAGCAAATAGTAGAACATGATATTTGGAATATTCATGTGATGATAACTTTAGTGCTTAATCCAATAAGCTTGCCAAAAGACTCCTTAATTTCTTAATCAGAACTAAGGATTAGATCCTTATAGTATGATAATGAAATTGAAGGATCTTCATAGATCTATTCTTAGATCTTAGAAGTTACAAATTGCAATAGTAAACTCTTGGAGAGTTAATGGCTATACTCAAGGAGACAAAGCCAAAGTTTGCAATAGGCAAGAAGCGCAAGGCGCATCTTACTTCGATATTCTAGAAGGCCAAGGCTTGGCCAAAGGCTTCTGGGGTGTGGAAAAGGGCAAAGGCAAAATCATTATAATCTTCTGGGAAGACAATGACATATCCCAAGATGTCTGCCTAAACTGTGGCAAACGGGGTCACTGAAGCGTGACTGCCGTATGGACAAGGCAGACATGAAGGAAGTGAAGACGTGCAAGGCTCCGACTTCAAATATGTTTGTCATAAACATGTTCACTGCTAGTATTAAAATTGGATTTTAGATACTAAATGTGGTACATAAATATGTACTGATGTGCAGAATCTGCTGAGAGCAGGATACTGACTTCAGTTGAGATTTACCTACGAATCGGAAACGGGACGACAGTCGCTGTTTTAACCGTAGAAACCTAAGTTTAGGAACTACCCTTCGGGTGTGTACTTAAATTAGGAAACTGTTAAAATGTAACTAGTTTGACTAGATACATTATCTCTATATCAGGGTTTAACCCGTTGCGGGTATACCTTTATATTCTAGAACACTAAAGTGTTTTATTTTATAAAGATGATATTGAGATAACACATTAGATGTGAATAACAGTATTTATATTTTGAATATAAATAAATCTCAAACATATAACATGACAACAAATAGCTCAAACTGATTTAATCAGTTGAGACTTATGTGTGACATTGTTGTCTGGGACACAATTAAACAAGACTCGTATATCCACACTTTCGAAGAGTGGATATAGGACAGATTTGATTCAATCAAATAATGTCTACGAATCTAGTTATTGGGCAAAGTGCCTAAAACACCTTTACTTGGTAAAAGTGTAAGTGCCACCGATCTGTTAGCCCTCGTTCATAGTGACGTAAGTGGGCCCATATCTAGCTAGGCTAGAGGTGGATATGAATGTTTCGTGACCTTTACGGATGTGGCATCGCGTTATGGTTATGTGTTTCTTTTGAAACACAAATCGGAAACTTTTAGAGTTTCGACACGAAGTAGACAAACAGATCGGCTAAAGTATTAACCCACGGTTAGACCTATGATGAAAATACTTAAGCAATAAGTTTCTCATATACTTGAAAGAGTATAGTATTCTTTCAATGAGGACTCCTCCCGGAACACGTCAATTTGACGGTGTGTCCGAACGGAGAAACCGAATTTTGTTGGACATGATAAGGTTAATCATGAGTCGCTCTGAGCTACCATTTCCTTCAACGGATACGCATTAAACAGTGCAAACTTATTTTGAATAAGGTTCATAAAAATCTTTTGACAGACTTCATATTAGATATGAACAGGAAAGAAACTAGGTTTTCTCATTCCTGAAGATTTGGGAATGCTAGGCATATGTTTGGATGATACCAAACTAAAACCCAAATCGGATAAGTGCCTAAGTTGTGGGTTATCTTAGGGAAACCAAAGTATAGTACTTATACATCTCACTAGAGAACAATGTAATTGTTGCTCGCCATGCGGTTTTCCTAAGAGGAATACCTATATGCAGTGGTAAGTGGGAGGAAAGTAAAAACTCGATGAAAATCGAGTAATACTGTTCCTGGCACCGATTCCTTAATGGAACACAAATAGTTCATCAAGGATGAAACTATACCAATAATCTTCGAATACACAAGAACCACGTAAGTCGGAGAGAGTCAGAAAATAACCTGGGGTATGGGTTTCTGATCTCACCTCATAAAGATGTCAATCTTATTGAGGAATACGAACTGACTACGTATGAGGAAGTGATACAAGGTATCGACTCCCTATTATGGCAAAGTGCCATGATGTCCGAAATGGATTCCATGTATACCAACTAAGTTTGGATACTAGTTGTTGTACCGAAAGGCATTGTGCCTATTGGTACTATATAAGTCTTCAAGGAAGACATACATGGAAGGCAACATACCAACGTACTAAGCTAGGCTTGTAGCAGAAAGGTGTCGTTATCAACATTGTGTCGATTACGACGAAACCTTTTACCTGTTGCCATGGTTAAATCCATTTGGATAATGCTTGCTGATGCTGCATGTTTCATTTATGAAATGGCAGCTGAACGCCAAATCACTTTCCTTAACGGAAACCTTTTGGAGGATGTTTAAAACATCCTGACGGTTTTTTCGTACCAAAACAGCAAACAAGGTTTGCAAGTTAATTCGATCCATGGATGGATTGAAAAGCATTCGTTCTTGGAACTATCGTTTTGATGTAATCATAATGGTATATGATTTAATTCAAAACAAAATGATTCTTGTGTATATAAGGAGGTTAGTGGGAGTACACTGACAGTGAATGTCCTAATAATGATGACATGTCATTTCTTGGAAATGATATTCCCATAATACAATCGGTGAAAGCTTGGCTTTCATGAAAAATTCTCCGTAGAATTCTTGGAAGAGAACCATTTATTCTAGGAATAAAGATCTACTGGGATAGATTTAAAGTTGTTAGCACTCTCCGAGAACTCGTACATTGAAAAATGTACGCGACCTGGTGTCTCATATGCTTTGAGCATATGGAGTCACAATCGGCCAATCCAAGTGATAGTCACTGGATTGTGTTAAGAACATCCTTAGTATCTTAGAGGAACTAAGGATGCTGTCTTATACTATGGAGAAGGAGAACTTGAAGTGACTGGGTTCACTGCTGCAAGTTTCCTAACCGATAATAACGACTATAAGTCGTAACAACGGTACTACAAAGTTTGAATAACGGAACAGTGAGCTGGAAATCTTCCAAGCAAGATACTGTTACCGAATAAACAACAAAGGGATTTTTTGCTGCTGAGGAAGCAATAGAAGCCTTCTGGATTGATAATAATCTAATTAGATTAGATATAGTTCTGTTAGCAGCTGAGCTAGGCTACAGCGCAGGCTAAAGAATTAATGGTCTCATCAACGATCCAGATATATACTTCAAATATTCATCTGATTCGTTCGGATCATACATCGTGGCGATGTGATGATCGAATAAATCGCATCAGATGATAATCATGCAAATCCGCTGACGAAAGCATTTTCTCAGCAGAAGTTTGAGCGAACCGTACATAGTTCGGGTGTAGGACACTTGAGTGACTGGCTATAGGCCAAGTGGGAGATTGTTGGACAGTTATGACCCATAGCGTCACTATTTGTACAGATCATGGTGTTGTTGTACAAATTAACTATGTGACAAAGGAAATTGCTCTTTTATCATTTGTGATTAGATCACCAAGATGTATAAATGATGAAAGGTCCATATGATTAGTTCCGGATTGAGATGATATGAGACAGTATCAATCCATGAAGGTTTAATCATTAAATATCCCTAGTCGTAGTATTATCGAGATTGGACATCGATAATGCGGAATAGACTAGTATTACACTTGTGCGCGTTGTGGGAGCATAACGGCATAGTTCTCATATATTTGGGTATAGGATACTCATGCAAGTGTAGTAGGAGGTTGTGTTTTACCGATGGTACGGAAAACAGCTTCGCTCTGGATAGACCCCTCGGAATTCCATTGGTAGTATGACTATGTGTTTATGGAAGTCCGAATCAGGGTAGGTGTATTTGGTCTTACCCTGAGACTTGCACCACTAATACTTGCGACAATCAATATACTTTGGTTTTGGTCGTTCAGGGCTTTAACAGGTTCTATGTACGCCTCTTCTGGGTATATTGAGAATCGTAGTGTATTTGGTGTGATGTCGAGATGGAAGTATCACTCCAGTCATAGTGGAGATGATGATCACGTAGGATACGGAAATGGTTCTCTTATGTACTGCAGTCATTGGGATAATATGACTAGGTCATGATTATCCGATTATAGAGACTAGTTACCAGAGATCCGATATGTGCTTCTTACGGGGCAGACACAATTCCAGCCCCAGGCCTTGCACGTGACATCCGATACTGGATTGAAATACGCAATACTACATATACTACGCCTGATATAGATCACATATTCCAGTAAGATATTTCTGGAGAATTGGGTAGGCATGGCGCTTTGCTAGAAGCCAACCTTGTCTTGTAAATCGGTAAAAACGTAGTACTAGGTACTTACGTGTTCGGATAGTCCGACGACCGGATTTACTGCCAACATATCCGGGGATCTCATGGGTCGCTTCCCGAAGATTCACCGATGACATATGACTCGCACATTATTAATCTGAGATTAATTAGATGAGAGAGAAAATTAATCTGGGATTAATTACGAAGATATTTTATCTGGGATAAAATATTATAATTAAAGAGAGAGAATGATTAATTTGGAATTAATCGATAAAATAATATATTCGATATATTATACGAAATTGGATTTCGTCGCGGAATTGAAATTAGATTTTAATTCGGGCGAACGAGTTAATTTAGAATTAATTCATTAGCGACGTGAATAGTAATTTTGCTAGGCAAAGTTATTTAATTAAATTAGATTTAATTTCGTCGCAACGGAAAATTCGTTAATTTGGAATTAACGAACCCGAGCCCGGGAGTTTTTGCGGGACCACTCGCATTTAGAATCAAAGTGGGGTCCACAAGTCACATCAAGCGTCAAATCACTAGTCAATCGATTGATGTGATGTCTAGTCACTTTGAGTGATGTGACAACTTGTCATTGTGATTGATGGTGGTAGTTGGCGAAGCTTTAATGCTTTGACTTTAGGTAATTGAATTTTTGAAATTCAATATTTGTATTAGATACACATTTTTCAACACCAACACAACACACTCACTCTCTCCCTCTCTCATTCTCTCCGGCCTCAAGGCCATTTTCTTCTTCCTTTTCACTGCAATGCCGTGAGCCAATGAGAAGCAATAGGAATTTGTGGCAAAATTTCCGGAGTGCTAGCACGCTTTAGAGATCTTTGCGAAGGTGATAGGGAACCGCACCTGTGAGTATGGAATCATCAACCAAAGCTTGGAGCTTGATGGATCATCCATGGCCGAATTTGGAGGACACAAAAACTGCCCACTGCCGTGAGTCACCTTGGAGGGAGAAAAGAATTTTTGTGTTCGTCGCATCGCTCAACCGATCATTGTAAGTATTCTGAAACTTCCTTGATTTATTCGCACATGGTTTCATTGATTAAATCGATCCCGATTAGACCGTAGAAACCCAATAGTGGGCTGCCGAACACTGGCCAGTTCACTGTTTGGCAGCCGTTCCGTTAACGGCGTTTTTCATCGTTTCGCGTATTTTCCTCGGGAACAATTCCGATAAATAATTTTCTCGGAAATTAAAAAACCATTTATTCTAATTATCAATAAATAAAACAGAATTTTTATCTGAAAAATCAATTTATCATTAATTACCGTAGACCCCAAAGTTTTGTAAATTAATCATTTTGGTCCTTAAAATGTCAAATACATATTTAATTGATTCCAAATCAATCCCGAAATAATTTATACATGTCTAATACATGAAATCAGAAATTGACAACATAATCCATAAACTTTTTCAGAATTACGAAACTGCCCAGTATTTTTCATTAATTGTAATTTGGCCCAATTTGTTCAAAACACATCAAGATCAAATCCAATCAATACCAAATTTAACATAAATCAAATATACATCAAATTATATCATATATATGAAAAGCCCCAAAATTGAAATGGGTTAAGAACCCTAATTTCATAAATTACTCCAATTTCACAATTTACATTAAATTGACAAAATTCAATGCGTTAATCATCAAATTACCACACCAATCAAGTCTCACCATCATGAAATTAATCAAGAAAAATTTTAGGTTAATTATGAATGGCTAATCAACTCTAGAATGACAACTTTAATTTCTAATTAATTTATTAAGCTTAATTACACTAATAAGCGAATAAATTAATCATACATGCATAACATCCTCAAACAAGCTTCCAACAGATTTAATTACAAATTCAAAGAGTAAAGAAATAAACTTAACAATACAATTTGAAGTTAAGAATAATAGAAACATTTTCTATATAGAAGAAAGTGTAAGAAACTTACAAAAATTCCAAATTTTTGGCTTTGATTTTCCTTTCTTTCTTCAATTTTCTCTCAACTCACTTTGTAAAATTTTGTTTAACAACATTTTTGTATCAAAAAATCAAGTTCGCCGAATTTTTTTTTCACAAAATTAAATAACAATTATTTTTATTTTGTTCAAAAATAATTGGCACACATTTTGCAAAATTAAAGTTAACACTTTAACTTTAATAAAGCAAACAAAATGGGTTACAATGGCATCATGCCATTTCCAAACTTTAATAAAGCAAATCATTATAAAAGATATTTACTTTATAAATAAATTTAATTATTTAACAATTAAATAATTAAATAATAAATATAAATATCTTAAATATATGTATTATATTTACAATAAATATCTCAAATACATATATTAATGATATATATCAAAAATCACAATTTGATATGTTATTAATGTGTATTTAATAAAATAAAGTATTAAATGCAAATACACATTAATTCGAAAATGACCGTTAGGTCCCGATTGCATGTATTTTTCGTTTAACCATTAAACGAGTTATATGATGAGTGGTAATTATATCACTATTTCTCACTCATTTAACCTAATATTTTGTATTGTTTCTTGAGTTTTGTGAATATTTTGATGTGTTTTGTGTTATTTTGTAGAGAAATAAAGTTTCAGGACTTTCTGGAGGTGATTTGGGACCAAAAGAGTGAAAATTGGAAAAAATGGCATATTGGTAATTTTGGCACGGCGCGACGCGCAAGCCTTTGGCGCCGCGACGCCTAACATGCGTCGAACAGTGCTAACGTACGCCGGGTCCACAAGTCAGAATCTGAGAAAATTTGACTTTGATAACGTGCGCCGTGCCACGTGTCACCATCACAGTCGATCTGCTAACGTGCGCCATGCCACGTGTCATCATCCTACGGTGCCGACAGTCTCCATCGCCATGTGTCGCCACATGTCACTCCATATGTCTTCCACATCATCATCCACATCACCGGTTGACCGAGTCAAAGTGCCACATCATCGCCACGTCATCATCAGCCAATCATAGTGTGCCACGTGTCATCATTCTATGGTGCCGACAGTCCCTTTCGCCACGTGTCGCCACGTCAGCACCAATTATTGACTTAATTATTCGAAAGACACGTGGGGGATAAGAATCTGAAATCAGCCAATCAGAAGCCGCCACGTGTCACAATAATTGAGCTCCAACCACCTTGCCACGTGTCACCTTATCACCTTATCCAGAATTTGAAGCCGACGAACCAGAAGTTGCCACATCGACAAAACACGCGTCGCGACGAGAGCTGCGCGTTGCGACGCCGACCCCCTACTGACGCCTATAAATAGAGTTCGAAATTTCAGTTTCAGATGTACCTTCCTCTCTAATTTCTCTGATGTAAATAGTGAGTTTTCTTTCTAATTTAAATTTTAGTTTTGTAATTAATTTTAATTACGTTCTGTAATAATAGTAATTTACTTTCTTTACTTTTTACAGTTTTTACTATTCACCATGAGGAGGTAACTTCCCTCTGCTAGGGTGAAAGGTAATTATTTTACTATTACTATTTAGATTAATCTCCCTTAAATATAATATATTTACTATTTAAAATTTGACTTAAAAATGGATACCGCTATATTGGTCGGTTGGTAATTCATTTTAATCTGGTTTAAACCTGACTAATCAAGGATACCGCCAGATTGGTCGGTTGGTAATTAAATTTTCTTACCGCCTATATGGCAGGTTTATTTTGGTTCCGCCTTTATGGCTGGTTGAACTTAATTTGACTTAATCAGGTTACCGCCTATATGGACGGTTGGTAAAATAGTAATTAGTAAAAGTTGATCATTTTACCTTAGCATTTTATTTTATTGTAATTTACTTTTCAGCTTTTACTTTACCGCAATTACTTTTCAGCATTTTTTACTTTATGTCTTTTACTTTTAGTTTTTACTAGCCCTAGTTATCTGGGGTTGTGATGAATTCTAATATCACCAGTTTATAAGGGGTTATTTTATAGTTTGGGTAATTTAAAAGTTTACTTATTAAGTCTTAAGCTTAATGCTTCTTGTTGTCTGATCACCAATAAGATTGATGTGGTAAATCGAAAATAAACTTGACAAAGGAATTTTAGGTTTCAGCCTTAGACTTAATAGCCCACGATCTTCCTTGAGGATAGATAACCCTTTAATAGATTTCCTTACAGGATAGACATATACCTGTCGGGTGGGGGTAGCCATAATTGGAACTTGACATTAATGAATCCAGGTAATTTGGTTGACATATACATATGGTTCAATTGGGTTATATTGGGTATTTGTGTCTGACCATCGACAGAGGCTTTTGCATAATTTAGTGTTCCAGATTAGTAAACCAATTTATTTCACAAACATGAAATAACCACTTCATCTTTTAAAAGATATTAGAAAGATTCACAACCCTAGACAGTTTCCTAATATTGAATTTTCTTAAACCTACTTTTGTGCAATTTTATTTACTTGTTTTTAAATTTAGAACCATCACCATTTCAAATCAATCAATCAACATGTTAGATACTAGTAATCATTTGACCTCATAAAATTAATAGATTAGGTATTAAGTCCTCGTGGGATCGATACTTTTTATACTACTTGAACGATACGTACGCTTGCGTTATACGTGTGTGTTTACGCCGGTCAAGTTTTTGGCACCGTTGCCGGGGACTTATTTATCTTTCACTATTAGTTTAGAGGTTAGATACCTTTACTTGTATCTAATTTTTTTTACTTATTGTTTTTTTTTTGTGTTTCAGGTTCTCAGAAACTTCATGAGACGAACCAGAGGCTTTGAACTCCGCTTGACCCAGAAATTGAAAGAACCATCAGACAGTTGAGAAGGGAAAGGCGAGAAGGCCAAGAAGCTTTAGTCAATATGGAACCTGAACCTTTGGAGGTTGCACCAGTAATTCCCATTCGAGAAAGAACCATTCCGGTGGTTGACAGACTCATTTCATATATTGTACTTCCTCCCTTACCATCAAATACAGGTGACATCAAAACATGCATTCAGATGATTAAGCAGTCAGTTCAGTTTGGGGGGAATGCAACTGAAGATCCTAATGCCCACATCAGTAACTTCCTGGAAGTTTGCGGCACTTTCAATTACAACCGAGAAGCTGAAGAAGCAATGAGACTGCGTATTTTCCCATAATCCTTGAAGGACAGAGCTAAAGCTTGGCTACATTCACTACCAGCAGGTTCCATCACAACTTGGAACACTCTAGCCACCAAATTTCTTACAAAGTACTTTCCACCAGCCAGAACTGGAAAGCTGAGGAATGACTTCACATCCTTTGTGCAACAAGACTCATAAACTCTCTACGAAGCTTGGGAAAGGTACAAAGATTTGCTCCGGAAATGTCCTCACCATGAGATTCCAAAATGGCTTCAAGTCCAAACCTTCTATAATGGACTTTCTGGACTGATGAGAACCACAATCGATGCTGCTACTGGAGGAGCTTTAATGGAAAAAGGAGAAGATCATGCCTGTGACCTAATCGAAGAAATGGCCAACAAAAATTCCTTGTGGCTAACAGAAATGAGCATGATCCAAAGAATTGCAGGAATTTATGAAAGTGGAGCCAATACAGCAGTCAACGCCAACAGGATCAGATATGCAAATTCATGGAGACATTCAGCACTGGATCCACAAGTTCACCATATGGAGGAGCACCAGAACCAAACCAACTTGAAGAGACGGTGAATTATGTCAACAATTTCAACAGACAGGGGAACAATCCATATTCCAACACCTACAACCCAGGGTGGAGGAATCATCCCAATTTTTCATGGAGCAACAATTCAGGACAAAAGAAAAATCCACCACCTGGATTTCAACAGCAGAACTATCCACCACCAGGATTTCAACAACAGAACAAAGACCAGAAACATGGAAAAGAACCAGAAATGAAAGAATGGATTGCAGAGATGTTCAAAAAACAATAAGCAGCATATGATGTTATCTTTCAGAGCCAATCTGCTTCCATCAAAACACTGGAGAATCAAATCGGACAACTGGCCAATGCTCAAAGTTACAAACCGCCAGGTAATTTTCCCAGCAACACAGAACCCAATCCAAGGAACCGAGGGAAGGAACAATGTCATGTCATCATGTTAAAAAGCGGTACTGAAATCAACAAAGATGTTGGAGCCAAAATAACTTCTGAGGAAGTTCCAAAAGAAACAAAGCAACAGATGGAGGAAAAAGAAGCAAATGAAAAAGAACAAAACACTCAACCTCCACATTTTCCTCAGCGTCTTCAGAAAAACAAACTGGAAAAGCAATTTGCTCGTTTCCTGGAGGTGTTCAAAAAGCTGTATATCAATATTCCATTTGCAGAAGCCTTGGAACAAATGCCCAGCTATGTAAAATTCATGAAAGACATTCTTTCACAAAAATGGAGATTGGGAGATTACGAGACAGTACCATTATCAGAAGAATACAGCGCCAACATTCAGAGGAAGCTTCCCCCAAATTGAAAGATCCTGGCAGTTTCACATCCCATGCACCATTGGAGAACACTATATAGGTAAGGCTTTATGTGACTTAGGTGCAAGTGTTAATTTGATGCCTTTTCTATTTACAGGAAACTGCAAATTGGAGAAGCAATGCCTACCTCGCTCGTGCGGCAACTTGCTGATCGAACACTCACATTTCCAAGAGGTGTTGTTGAAGATGTGCTGTTAAAGTCGACAAACTCATTCTTCCAGCAGATTTCATTATCCTTGACATGGAAGAAGACAAGATGTGCCTATCCCTTGGAAGACCATTCTTGGCGACAGGACAATGTGATTGATGTACAAAAAAGGAGAACTAACCATGAAAGTTCAGGACAAAGAAGTTCTTTCAATGTTTTCAAAGCCATGAAATTCCAGAACGATTGAAAGAAAGAATAATGCTTCAGAGTTGATGTTGTTGATAGTATCGTTCAGGAGACTGAGCTAAATCCCATGGATTACACTTGAAGCTTGCACTCACCAACATGACTGACAGCGAGCTAGATGCTGAAATCCTGGAATGTATCAACTACCTTGACAAACCATTCCGATTTAAATCAACACCACTGACCGGCGTAAACACACACGTATAACGCAAGCGCACGTATCGTTCAAGTAGTATAAAAATATCGATCCCACGAGGACTTAATTCCTACTGTTGTTATTAATTGTTGAATCTATGTATTTACAAATATCTAATTAAAGGGAGAAGAGAATGATTGTTTGATTGGTTGAAAGTGGTTTTACAAAATAAATAAATAAATAAAAAGACAAAAGAAAATATTAAGAAAATAAAAAAAGACACAAAGATCTAGGGTTGTGATTTCTTTTAATATCATTTAAAGATGAAGTGGTTATCTTAAAGTTGGTAATATATTGATTTATTAACCTGGAACACTAAATTATGTGTAAGCCTCTGTCGATGGTCAGACACAAATACCCAGTTTAACCCAATTGAACCATATGTCTATGTCAACCAAATTATCTGGATTCATTAAGTTTAAGTTCCAATTATGGCTACCCCGCCCGACAGGTATATTCCTATCCTGTAAGGAAATCTATTAAAGGGTTATCTATCCTCAAGGAAGATCGTGGGTTATTAAGTCTAAGGCTGAAACCTAAAATCCTATGTCTAGTTCATTTTAGATTTACCATATCAATTTTATTGGTGATCAGACAACAAGAAGCATTAAGATTAAGACTCAATAAACAAATCTTTATATTACCCAAATTATAATTTAACCCCTTATAAAACGGTGATATTAAAAGTCATCACAACCCCTAATTAACTAACACATAATAGGACTAGTAAATACATAAAATTAAAAGACATAAAATAAAATGCTGAAAAAAGTAAATTACAATAAAATAAAATGCTAAGGGTAAAAGGACTTACTTTTACTACTACTAATTTAGATATCTCCCATAAAATAATATATAAACTTGTGATAATATTACCAACCGACCAGTCTGGCGGTATCCGGATTAAGTCAAATTAAGTCCAACCAGCCATTAAGGCGGAACCAAAAATAAATTTACCAACCGACCAGTCTGGCGGTATCCGTGATTAGTCAGGTTTAAACAAGATTAAAATTAAATTACCAACCGACCAATATAGCGGTATTCCTTATTAAGTCAATATTTTAAATAGTGAATATATTATTTTAAGGGAGATTAATCTAAATAGCAATAGTAGAAGAATTACCTTTCACCCTAGCTAGCAAAATGGTGAATAGAAATTACCTAACATGTAATAAAAAATTAAACTAAACAAAAGTAAAATAAAAGTAAAATTTACTATATTACAAAAAGTAATTAAAATAAATTACAAAACTAAAAATTAAAAAACTAAAAAAAATAAAAATTCTAGAGAGAGAAACTCTCTCTAGAGAGAGAAATTAAGAGAGAGAAAGGTGTAATGAAAACTGAAAATTCGGCCTCTATTTATAGTAAAATAAATTCACTGTTTGGTCACACTGTTCGCGCGTCGCGACGCTAAGGCGTTGCGCGTCGCGACGCGCAATTTGTCGACGTGGCACAATGAGAAGACGACACATGGCATGGCGGCTGACTATTCACGCGACACGTGTCAAGGCGGCTAAGACTCAATGATTGTGATGACGTCATGATGACGTGGCGATGACGTGGCGCTGACGTGGCGAGGCGGCTGACTGTTGACTTGTCGGCACAATAGGATTGCGACACGTGGCGACACGTGTCATGCTCTGATTGGCTTAGGCTGACGTGGCAAGTTGACTCGGTTGACTGCTGACGTGTCTGATGACGTGGCATGACACGTGGCATGGTTGACTGTTGACCGATGATGGCTGATGACGAGGCGACACGTGTCATGTCAGAGTGCGGAGCATATGATGTTGACACGTGGCACGGTGCACGTTAGCAGATCGGATGTGATGGTGACACGTGGCACGGCGCATTTTAGCAAAGTCAAACTTTTCAAATTGTTGACCCGTTGACCATGGCGCATTTTAGCAGAACCGGTACACGCTGGGCGTCGCGGCGCGCAGTGTTCCAGCGTCGCGACGCGCAGAAGACGAAAATATCCCTGTTGACGCATTTTTGTCCGGTTTTGCCCCAAATTGCCTCCAGTGCTGTCCAAACTTTATTTATCTGCAAAATAATAACAAAAAACACATCAAAACGTTCATAAAACTCAAGAAACTATACAAAATATTAAGTTAAATGAGTGGGAAATAGTGATATAAATACCACTCATCACACCCCAAACCTAACATTTTGCTAGTCCTCGAGCAAAATACAGAATAAAATAATATAATAAAATTTAACTAAGCCACTTTCGTAGGGATCACGGTTGCATTTAGCATATGCAACAAGCCTTTAAACCCCTAGGTGTCCCTAGTGGACGAGTTGTAGTCTCGTGAGGGTTTACAGCAATGATACCCACAAACATTTTACAAAAGTAAAAAGGTATTAAAACTAATGCACACAAAAGCAAAAAGACAAGCGAAAAGAGAATAAAGAAAGAAAGTGACTAATCAGGTGAAAAAATCTACTCCAAGTTACTAGTGTTTTGTTTCTTTCTAAATTACCGAATAAGTAAATTCTCCGATTGTTTTTACCATTCTCCATATACACAGCAACAAAATATTAATCATTTCATTTTTGCCCACAACAGTCATAAGTGCAGTTGATAAGAGAGTAATATTTTTGTCCTAAAGTTCTATCAGATTTCACACCTTTTGTAGTAATGGAATAATTTTTGATTTTCTGATTTTTTCTTTGATTTTTTTCTATTTTTATTTATATACAATACCTTCCGTCTATGTAGCGAGCTTTGGGTCGGTGGCTCCCAAACCAGTTGGCTTTAGGGCACCAGGTGTTAAGACACCCCTACGAACTTAATTACTAGACTTCAGATATATATTTATTTTTTTGCAGCATCTTCGATCCATGTAACGAGCTTTGGGCCAATGACTCCCAAACCAGTTGGTTTAGGGCACTAGGTATTAAAATACCCTTACAGACTTAATAACTCGGATCTCGGACGTTTTTTTTTTGTTTTTTTTTTTTTTTTTTTTTTTTTTTTTTTTTTTTTTTTTTTTTTTTTTACTCCATCACTATTTAGAGATGCTTCCTCCAATTAAACTATAGCACTGAATATTACAAACTTTTCAATTTTAGCTCATGTCCGTATGTTTCCATGTAAGTTCATAATACCTGTCAACTGAACATAAGAAGATCCAATTTAGTCAGTGTTAAGGAGAATTCACAAATTAAATAATTCAAAATGAAATAAACAAAAATTAACTTGTTTTGAAATATATGGGTCGAGATACGTATCAGGAGTGAAAACTCCTTACTCAGCTACCTCTCACCAATTTCACCTTTTTAGTCAAAATAAAAACACAAAAATACAAAATCTTTTTGTAATTTTTGAAAATTTTTCAATTTTTTTGTATTTTTCGAAAAATTTTGAACTAAAAATAAAAATAATATACTACTGAAAACAAGATAATACTCAATTAAAGAACTCCTATTGATTTTAACGGAATTTTGTTGCATAAATGAAAAATTTTAACGGAAAGTATTAACATAAAAGTTATGCACCCCCAAACCTAAATTAAGCATTGTCCCTAATGCGTTCAAAATATAAACAAAATGTAGGAACAATGGTACCAAGTTTATGCGTCAGTCTCGTCCTCGTCGCTATCTGAAAGTGGATATGGTGGCATCTGATTCTCCTGCATTCCCATATGTCGTGCCATTCTTTGCTGCAGTTGAACCAAATATCTCAGCTTCGTTTCCACTCTGGCGACTCTCTCAGGCAAGGTATGAGACTGTGTTGCTCTGCGTGACTGAGCAGGTGGCTGCTGTGGAGCAGCTGTAGGTGCTGATGAAGATGGTCCAGCAGGTATTTGCCTCTCTGTTCGGAGTTGCTGGATTATGCGGGCTGTTAAGGCTGTCATGGGTTGCATTGGTTCTTCTTGCGGGTCAACTGGAACCATACCCAAAGTGCATAAGGAAGTGATCAGGTAAGGGTAATACAGTCCAGCTTGCGATTGGGTAGCAGCCCAAGCAATATTTGTAGAAATAAGCACTCCCACGTCAATGGCTAGTCCTGTCATCAAGCAGTACAATAGAACCATCCTTTCTCTGGTGACAAAAGTGATGTGGGTACCCGGAATGAGTGATCTCGTGAGGAAGTGAAACCAAACTCTCGCATCTGGTTTAAGAAATCTAGAACTCATCTTCATGTACTCCCCACTGCTGCTCATCTCCCATGTAGCATTGGGGATACACAACTCATCAGTCAGTTGCGAAATCTCAATCCCATTCCTCGACTCTGTATATTCATCTACCTCCATCTCAGGGATCCCATAGAATTTATTGATTGTCACTGAGTCAAAGGAAACCTGTCTCCCTCTCACCATAGTATGAAAAGCGACATGCTGAGCAGCATTCGCATAAAACTCTCGGACAACTGTGATGCTCGCCAGTTTGGGTTGTTGGCAAAGTTTCTGCCAATGTCTGTCGGCAATCACCCTGTCTATATCTGGAATAATCCAGAGGGAATCTCAAAGCCTCTCTCAATGATTCCGACCTTCTTAGTCAGTCCCCTCTCATAGCGCTGTTCTGCAGCTGCTGAGACAAATTTTGTAGTGTCAAAACTGGGTTCAGCAGATGTTGACACTCTGGATCTCTTTGGGGCATTTTTCAGAAATTTCGGCAGAATCTCCTCTGTTTACTCAGATCCTCAACAACACAAAACAACAAAAATTACCGCAAACACTCCAAATCAATCGATCACCGCACTTCGCCCCAATTACTACGAATCAAATTAATCACAATCCAACACTTCGCAATTCAAAATTCACAGTCAACCAATTCACTATTCAATTTTTCAATTTACCCAATTACCAAATCATTTTTTTATCAAATCATTACCGTTTTTCAAATTCTGATTTTGGCAGTGGTACTCTCGGCTCTGTTGGTTTGGCTTGGGTTTTGGTCGGCCGGCTTGGTGACAGAGAGACACGGCAGTGGCTTGGTGGATTCGGTGATTGTGACGGTGAATGAAGGTGTCGGCAATGGACTGGTTTGTCTCAAATCAGATAACTTACGGTCGGTTTTTGTTGTGTTTCGACTTTGTCTCGCGCGGCTATAGTGATGGACCGAATCGGTTGCTGGCAGTGAAGGTCTCGGTTTCTTTGCTTTGGTCTCAGGTGATGGCTTGGTGGTGGTTCACGGTTTGGTTTGTGTGGTGAAGCTCACGGCTTGGTTGGTGGTGGCTCAGCAATTGGTGCAGCTGGATCTTGGGCTTGGCTGGATCTTTGGCATGATGGTTAAGACTAATGGTGGTTCGGCATGGTGGCTCACGGCTCGGCAAAGGGTGCGGCTGTGGATCTCGGTTGGTGGCTTGCGGTGGTTGTCGATGGAAGGTCGATTTGGTTCGTTGGCTTGCGGTTGAGTCACGGCAAGGATGGCTCGCGGTGGTTGCTCACGGTGTGGATCTCGGCTTGTGGTGGCTGGATCTTGGTTGGTGAAGACTCTTGCGGTTTCGGTGTGTGGTGATTTGAGAGAAAATGGTGAGATCTGGGTGGTTTCGGTTGTGGATTTTGGCGGTCTCACGGTGGTGGATCTCGGTGGCTGGATCGTGCGTGGTGGGTGGTGATTGGTTTGCTCACGGTTGGAGGTGGTGGTGGTTCTGGTGAGATGGTTGCAGTCTCGGCAATAGCTCTCTATTTGGTGGGTCTCGGCTGGCTGGAGAAGGTGGTGAAGGTTTCTGGTTCGTGGTGTTTGAGGAAGAAGAAGGAGTGAAAATGAGATCTGCGGCGCCTCTGTTATGTTCTGTTTTTTTGAGTCAGCGTCGCGACGCCAAAAATTGCCTAGCGTCGCGACACTCGGTTCTTTAGGGCTAGGGTTTTGACTCGGGATTTTTTTTTTTTTTTTTTTTTTTTTTTTTTTTTTTTTTTTTTTTTTTTTTGGCAAAACCATGTCTTGCGACAGATAAATCCATAGGGACGCGTCCAAAAGCTGACTTCTTACTCGGCCGGCTTTTCTGGATTGACTTTGTTTCTTCGTGATTTTGTCAAATTTTTATTTTGAAAATCCCGCTTGTACTGGCCTCTTTTGTCCTGAAAAATTCCGTTTTTATTTTTCCTGCAAAACTAACACACAAAATTAAAAAGTTCACACAAAATATGAAAATAAATCACAACAAATTGCATGGGTTGCCTCCCTGCTAGCGCTGAATTTTTCGTCTTCAGCCAGACGTGACTGAAATCCATGTTAAGGAGGTTTCAATGTCGTTTTGGATGTCCGATTAAAGACAATCCCGTGAGCGTTGCTTTTGAATGGTCTCTTCCAACGGTAAAGTGGCCAAAATGAGTTTTGTTTCATTCAGTGCTCGTGCTACCTTTTTAATCTTTGTTACTCCAGTGGTTCCTGAAAAGAAAGAAAGAAAATCAGGAGGTCTCGTATGGTGCTTGACTTGGAATGGAAGTTCCATTCTGTCAAACTTCTGGGTGATATCTTTGATTTGTACTCCCCAATACAGCGATGTTTTTCCTGAATGCTCTGGATCTTTATTAAGGTCAGACAATTGCTCCTCCATTTGCTCTGTTTCTTGCTCCACATTTTCTTCACAGATGTATTTTAAAATTTCTGTATTTAGTTCTTCATCTGTCATCTGTGAAATACATATTTCAAAATTGTCAACCTGAGAATGAAAAGAAATGTTAGATTTTAGGTCTTCATCCTCTGATTTGACTGGATTGGATGGCTCAAGTTGATCTTCTTCAAACATTTGTGAAATGGAATCTCCAAGATCTTCGTTTTGAGGATACAGAATTCCATCCTCAATTTTGATGCAGTTGGTACAAATATTTCAGCTTCATCCTCGTCAGAATCTGAATAATAGAAATCAAATCGAGACTTTGCCGGTTCAAGTTCCTGAACTGATACCTCTGATTGTTGATACTGCTCAGCCTCCTCCTCTGTTGAAGTGTCATTCTGAAATGATTGGTACTCGAAGGCTTCATCAGTGTCATCTGAGAATGGTTCTTGAGGTATATAGTTCTGGTTTTCTGTGAATTGTCTGATCTGATCTGTCATTCTCTGTATGGATTCTGTGTTACTCTGAACTTGTGCATCAAATTGAGCTGTCTGTTCTTTGAACATGTGAATCAATTGATCTTCCTCTGATGGTTCTGGTTGTTGATAAGGATCGAAGGAAGATGGTGGATAAGATGGAAAATGTGGTTCTGTGAAATGTGATGGTTCTTCGTACCATGAAAGATCTTGATAGTTCTGCCACCCTGGATGGTAGTTGTATTCGCAATAATCGCTTGGGTGGTCACCATTACATATGTCACATCTCCACATTGAGTTCTGATGAGCAAATGTAGTATTGTTTGGTTCTGGCATCCAGTGATAATCATTGGGCTCGACAACAGGCCTCAGAAAACCGGACTGTTGCTCCCAGATTTGGGGTGTATCTTCTTGTAAAGCACGTAATCTTTCAATCTCCCAGTAATGTTCCATTTTTAAGTCACCTGAAATCAAAAGAAAAAAATAAAAATTACAGATAAAAATAAAGAAAATTAGATACAAGTAAATTAGATATCTTCAAAATTAACAACTCAAGAAATATAAGTCCCCGGCAACGGCGCCAAAAACTTGACCGGCGTAAACACACACGTATAACGCAAGCGCACGTATCGTTCAAGTAGTATAAAAATATCGATCCCACGAGGACTTAATTCCTACTGTTGTTATTAATTGTTGAATCTATGTATTTACAAATATCTAATTAAAGGGAGAAGAGAATGATTGTTTGATTGGTTGAAAGTGGTTTTACAAAATAAATAAATAAATAAAAAGACAAAAGAAAATATTAAGGAAAATAACAAAAGACACAAAGATCTAGGGTTGTGATTTCTTTTAATATCATTTTAAAGATGAAGTGGTTATCTTAAAGTTGGTAATATATTGATTTATTAACCTGGAACACAATTATGTGTAAGCCTCTGTCGATGGTCAGACACAAATACCCAGTTTAACCCAATTGAACCATATGTCTATGTCAACCAAATTATCTGGATTCATTAAGTTTAAGTTCCAATTATGGCTACCCCCGCCCGACAGGTATATTCCTATCCTGTAAGGAAATCTATTAAAGGGTTATCTATCCTCAAGGAAGATCGTGGGTTATTAAGTCTAAGGCTGAAACCTAAAATCCCTATGTCTAGTTCATTTTAGATTTACCATATCAATTTTATTGGTGAGACAGACAACAAGAAGCATTAAGATAAGACTCAATAAACAAATCTTTATATTACCCAAATTATAATTTAACCCCTATAAACCGGTGATATTAAAAGTCATCACAACCCTAATTAACTAACACATAATTAGGACTAGTAAATACATAAAATTAAAAGACATAAAATAAAAATGCTGAAAAAGTAAATTACAATAAAATAAATGCTAAGGTAAAAGGACTTACTTTTACTACTACTAATTTAGATATCTCCCATAAAATAATATAAAACTTGTGATAATATTACCAACCGACCAGTCTGGCGGTATCCGGATTAAGTCAAATTAAGTCCAACCAGCCATTAAGGCGGAACCAAAAATAAATTTACCAACCGACCAGTCTGGCGGTATCCGTGATTAGTCAGGTTTAAACAAGATTAAAATTAAATTACCAACCGACCCAATATAGCGGTATTCCTTATTAAGTCAATATTTTAAATAGTGAATATATTATTTTTAAGGGAGATTAATCTAAATAGCAATAGTAGAAGAATTACCTTTCCCCTAGCTGAAAAAGTTACTCATCACATGGTGAATAGTAAAAACTGTAAAAAGTAAAAAGTAAAAATTAAATTACTATTATTACAAAAGTAATTAAAATAAATTACAAAACTAAAAATTAAAAACTAAAAAAAATAAAATTCTAGAGAGAGAAACTCTCTCTAGAGAGAGAAATTAAGAGAGAGAAAAGGTGTAATGAAAACTGAAAATTCGGCCTCTATTTATAGTAAAATAAATTCACTGTTTGGTCACTGTTCGCGCGTCGCGACGCTAAGGCGTTGCGCGTCGCGACGCGCAATTTGTCGACGTGGCACAATGAGAAGACGACACATGGCATGGCGGCTGACTATTCACGCGACACGTGTCAAGGCGGCTAAGACTCAATGATTGTGATGACGTCATTGATGACGTGGCGATGACGTGGCGCTGACGTGGCGAGGCGGCTGACTGTTGACTTGTCGGCACAATAGGATTGCGACACGTGGCGACACGTGTCATGCTCTGATTGGCTTAGGCTGACGTGGCAAGTTGACTCGGTTGACTTGCTGACGTGTCTGATGACGTGGCATGACACGTGGCATGGTTGACTTGTTGACCGATGATGTGGCTGATGACGAGGCGACACGTGTCATGTCAGAGTGTCGGCAGCATATGATGTTGACACGTGGCACGGTGCACGTTAGCAGATCGGATGTGATGGTGACACGTGGCACGGCGCATTTTAGCAAAGTCAAACTTTTCAACTTGTTGACCCGTTGACCATGGCGCATTTTAGCAGAACCGGTACACGCTGGGCGTCGCGGCGCGCAGTGTTCCAGCGTCGCGACGCGCAGAAGACGAAAATATCCCTGTTGACGCATTTTTGTCCGGTTTTGCCCCAAATTGCCTCCAGTGCTGTCCAAACTTTATTTATCTGCAAAATAACAATAAAACACATCAAAACGTTCATAAAACTCAAGAAACTATACAAAATATAAGTTAAATGAGTGGGAAATAGTGATATAAATACCACTCATCAACCACCAGTTGAAAGCTTGGAACTGCCAAAGAAAGATTCGAATCAAGCCTTGATTGAAGAACCACCACAGCTGGAGCTGGAGTTGAAGTTACTTCTGAGCCACTCAGGTTGCATTTCCTGGAAACTCTTCTGAATTACCTGTTATTATTTCTTGCATGTAATATTAGAGTAGAGAAAAGTTACTGAGGAGTATTACGAGAGCATAAAAGAGCCAATTGGCTGGACTATAGCAGACATTTGAGGCATGTCCATCATTTTGACCGCACAAGATTCTGATGAATAATGAGTACAAACCCACAGTGGAACATCAACGGAGGAGACTCAATCCAATCATGAAGGAGGTCGTAAAGAAAGAAATCATCAAATGGGTTGATGCTGGCATCATTTACCCCATCTCAAATAGTACTTGGGTGAGTCATATGCAGTGTGCCGAAGAAAGGAGGAATCATTGGGTTACCAATGAAAAAAAAACAAGCTAATCCCAACCAGAACGTCGGACTGGATGGAGAGTATTCATGGACTACCGAAAGCTGAACGAAGCAACACGAAATGACCATTTTCCGCTACCATTCATTGACCAGATGTTTGACAGACTGGCGGGACATGAGTTCTATTATTTTCTTGAGGGATATTCTGTTGGGTTTCTAAGGTCAAACCAAGATCGATTTAAGCGTAAAACATGTGTGAATACAACAAAGTTAAGTTGCGGAATACTCACTTTGATCGGATTTTGTGATGTGAGAAACAATAAAAATCTTCAAGCTTTTCGGCCAAGGTCCCTTTTGTGCTCCTTTGTATTGGGTCAAGCCGTCCATGGATGATCTTCAAGCTCCACGCCTTTTGAATGGATTCCATGCTCAAGGGTTTGTTTCCCTATCACCTTTGGACGACTCCTTTGGTGTGTAGCACTAGGAAATTTTGCCACAAATTTCCCTTTTCTTCTTACATGTCTCGACCACAAGCAAGAAAAATGGAGAAAGAAGAAATTTGGCCCAAGGCCGAAATTGGGAGGAGAAGGGAGAAGAGAGAAGAAGGTTGTGTGTTGTGTTGTCATTTTGTTTCTAAAACCTAATACAACTAATACTAAAACTCTCTACCAAAATTAGTAAAAAGCTTTTCCAAAAAGCTTAAACAATTTTGGAGGCAAAATGGCATTTAATGCCCACAACCACAACATCATGAATAGTAACTGGTTGTCAATCACAAAAAAGGTGACTTGACATCCATCACTAAAATGACAGGTGATGTGAAGCGTGATGTGACTTGTGGGCTGCACTTGATTCGAAATGCGAGTGGGCCCGCAAACACTCACGGGCTCGGGTTCGCTAATTCTGAATTAACGAATTTTCTGTTGCGACGTAATTAAATCAAATTTAATTAAATAATTATGCCTAGCAAAATTACTATTCACGTCGCTAACGAATTAATTCTAAATTAACTCGTTCGCCCGAATTAAAATATAATTTTAATTCCGCGTCGAAATCTAATTTCGTATAATATATCGAATATATTATTTTATCGATTAATTCCAAATTAATCGTTCTCTATCTTTAAATAATATTTTATCCCAGATAAAATATCTCCGTAATTAATCCTAGATTAATTTTCTCTCTCTTCTAATTAATCCCAGATTAATTATGTGTGAGTCATACGTCATCGGTGAATCTTCGAGAAGTGACCCATGAGATCCCCGGATATGTTGGCAATAAATCTGGTCGTCGGACTATCCGAACACGTACGTACCTAGTACTACGCTTTTACCGATTTACAAGACATGGTTGGCTTCTAGCAAAGCACCGTGCCTACCCAATTCTCTAGAAATATTTTTAAAGGAATATGTAATCTTTATCAGGCGTAGTATACGTAGTATTGCGTATTGCGATCCAACATCAGATGTCACGTGCTAGGCTTGGGGCTGGAAATGTGTCTGCCCCGTACGAAGCAGATATCAGATCTCTGGTAACTAGTCTCTTTAATCGGATAATCATGACCTAGTCATATTATCCCGATGACTGTAGTACATAAGAGCACCAGTTCCATATCCTACGTGATCATCATCTCCACTATGACTGGAGTGATACTTCCGTTTTGACATCACACCCAATACACTACGATTCTCAATATACCCAGAAGAGGCGTACACAGAACCTGTTAAAGCTCTAGACGACCAAAACCAATGTATATTGATTGTCGCAAGTATTAGTGGTGCAAGTCTCAGGTTAAGACCAAATACACCTACCATGATTCGGACTTCCATAGACACATAGTCATACTACCAATGGAATTCTAAGGGGTAGATCCAGAGCGAAGCTGTTTTCGTACCATCGGTAAAAACAACCTCATATTACACTTGCATGAGTATCAAATACCCAAATATATGAGAACTATGCAATTATGCTCCCACAACGCACACAAGTGTAATACTAGTCTATTCCGCATTATCGATGTCCAATCTCGATAATACTAAGACTACGATATTTAATGATTAAACCTTCGTGGATTGATATTGTCTCATATCATCTCAATCCGGAACTAATCATAGGGACCTTTTATCATTTATATATCTTGGTAATCTAATTACAAATGATAAAATAGCAATTTCCTTAGTCATATAGTTAATTTGAACAACAACACCATGATCTGTACAAATAGTGATGCTATGGGTCATAATTGTCCAACAATCTCCCACTTGGCCTATAGCCAATCACTCAAGTGTCCTACACCCGAAATATGTACGGTTCACTCAAACTTCTGCTGAGAAAATGCTTTCGTCAGCGGATTTGCAGTGTTATCATCTGATGCGATTTATTCGATCATCACATCGCCATGATGTATGATCCGAACGAATCAGATGAATATTTAAAGTATATATCTGGATCGTTGATAAGACCATTAATTCTTTAGCCTGTGCTATAGCCTAGCTCAGCTGCTAACAGAACTACTCCTAATCTGAATAGGATTATTATCAATCCAAAAGGCTTTTATTGCTGCCTGAGCTGCAGCAATATTCTGCTTTTGTTGTTTATTCGGTAACAGTATCTTGCTTGGAAGATTTCCAGCTCACTGTTTCGTTATTCAAACTATATATTACCTTTATTACGACTTATGGTCATTTTTATCGGTTAGGAAACTTGCAGCAGTGAATCCAGTTACTTCAAGTTATCCTCCTCTATAGCTTAAGAAAGCATCCTTTGGCGCGGCGCGAAGCGCAAGCCTTTTGCACCGCGACGCCTAACATGCGCCGAATAGTGCGCGCCGGGTCCACAAGTCAGAATCTGAAAAAATTTTGACTTTGCTAACGTGCGCCATGCCACGTGTCACCATCACAGCCATCTGTTAACGTACGCCATGCCACGTGTCATCATCCTACGGTGCCGACAGTCGCCATCGCCATGTGTCTGCCACGTCATCATCAACATCACCAGTTGACCGAGTCAAAGTGCCACATCATCGCCACTTCATCATCATCCAATCATAGCGTGCCACGTGTCATCATTCTATGGTGCCGACAGTCCCTTTCGCCACATCAGTACCAATTATTGACTCAATTATTCGAATGACACGTGGTGGATAAGAATCTGAAATCAGCCAATCAGAAGCCGCGTGTCACCTTATCACATTGCCACGTGTCACCTTATCACCTTATCCAGAATCTGAAGCCGACGAACCAGAAGCTGCCACATCGACAAAATGCGCTTCGCGACGCCGACCCCCTACTGACGCCTATAAATAGAGTTCGAAATTTCAGTTTCAGATGTACCTTTCTCTCTAATTTCTCTAATGTAAATAGGGAGTTTTCTATCTAATTTCCTTTAAATTTTAATTTTGTAATTAATTTTAATTACGTTCTGTAATAATAGTAATTTACTTTCTTTACTTTTTACAGTTTTTACTATTCACCATGAGGATGTAACTTCCCCCTACTATGGTGAAAGGTAATTCTTTTACTATTGCTATTTAGATTAATCTCCCTTAAATATAATATATTTACTATTTAAAATTTGACTTAAAAAAGGATACCGCTATATTGGTCGGTTGGTAATTCATTTTAATCTGGTTTAAACCTGACTAATCAAGGATACCGCCAGATTGGTCGGTTGGTAATTAAATTTTCTTACCGCCTATATGGCAGGTTTATTTTGGTTCCGCCTTTATGTCTGGTTGGACTTAATTTGACTTAATCAGGTTACCGCCTATATGGACGGTTGGTAAAATACTCACAAGTTAATATATTATATTAAGGGAGATATCTAAATAGTAATTAGTAAAAGTTGATCTTTTTACCTTAGCATTTTATTTTATTGTAATTTACTTTTCAGCTTTTACTTTACTGCAATTACTTTTCAGCATTTTTTACTTTATGTCTTTTACTTTTAAGTTCTTACTAGCCCTAGTTATGTGTCGTAACTAAGTTAGTTATTTGGGGTTGTGAGGAATTCTAATATCACCGGTTTATAAAGGGTTATTTTATAGTTTGGGTAATTTAAAGGTTTACTTATTAAGTCTTAAGCTTAATGCTTCTTGTTGTCTGATCACCAATAAGATTGATGTGGTAAATCTAAAATAAACTTGAAAAAAGAATTTTAGTTTTCAGCCTTAGACTTAATAGCCCACAATCTTCCTTGCGGATAGATAACCCTTTAATAGATTTCCTTACAGGATAGACATATACCTGTCAGACGGGTGTAGCCATAATTGAAACTTGATCTTAATGAATCCAGGTAATTTGGTTGACATGGACATATGGTTCAATTGGGTTATACTGGGTATTTGCGTCTGACCATCGACAGAGGCTTTTGCATAATTTAGTGTTCCATGTTTGTAAACCAATTTATTTCACAAACATGAAATAACCACTCATCTTTTAAAAGATATTAGAAAGATTCACAACCCTAGATAGTTTCCTAATATTGAATTTTCTTAAACCTACTTTTGTGCAATTTTATTTACTTGTTTTTAAATTTAGAATCATCACCATTTCAAATAAATCAATCAACCTGTTAGATACTAGTAATCATTTGACCTCATAAAATTAATAGCTTAGGTATTAAGTCATCGTGGGATCGATACTTTTTATACTACTTGAACGATACGTACGCTTGCGTTATACGTGTATGTTTACGTCGGTCATTATAAATAATTAGTATTATTAATAACAATTGCCCTAGTGCTCTACGAGTATATTTCATTAGTGGGACTCTCTAGATTCAGGCATATCCATCACGAAATCCAATTTCGTGTCCATGATTCGCCCACCCGAAAATTATGACGACCACAATAAGCTCCCTGAATCATACAGGTCGAGGTTATTGCATATGTTTAATCCCTCTATCACAGGTATCCAGATTATCCAAGAGATATAGATATAAACGTCAAATCTATATAGGAATAATATCGTCGACGTATCTATTAGTAATCTCTAAATAACAATTGGAACTCACTTCCGAAGTATACTATGGTCATAGATTTAACAGATTGCTAATCACATAATGGACTACCTATGCTCTGTACATAGAACTGACGGATCCTTTCTTGATACTCACAGGATATCATGAGCATGAGTCCACACCCAACGAACAGGCGGAGGTCTGATCTAAATAGATCGGTGACGTGACTGCCATCTAAGTGTGGAGGATAACTCATATATCCACAGTGTTATCTCAAGTCAAATAATCACTATGCTACTCCACCTGAGAAGATTCACATTGACGTTGGTGTACCATCTATTAGAATATCTTCAGTGAGTCGTTCAGTAATTATTAAATAAACACCTAAACGTCTGTACAAGTCTCCTTAGACTCATGGTTCATTAGGATAAACCATCGGAGACCAAGTCCGATATACGACATTTAGTGGTCTCAGTGGATTTTACTAACCGATCCATGTTAGTAAATCTTGACGGAACTTAATTTAAGAATATACAACTTATAGTGACACTTCCCAATGTAAATTACAAACTATGTTGTAATTGCGCACTACGTTGTAAATCCTGAGGTCTTTGTCTAATATATATACATATCACTAAACCAGATTTAGTTTCAATCTAATCGAAATTAGATCGAATAGGTATATAAAAGACAATACGTGCTACCATTTAAATTAGTAATATTATGGAAAAAAAATATTGCTTGTATTCATAAATCGGACATAAATACGATCCGGATTGGCGCTCAGAGCACCAACCCTAAAACTTATATCTTTCATATGCTTCACATGGGATTCTGAGTCATGCTGCACAAATGATGTGATGTCGTTTCTCAACTTTCCTGTTCTGGCTTGGGGAAAGTATTTTGCAAGGAATTTGATGGCAAGATTGTTTCAAGTGGTTATCGAACCTGCTGGTTGTGAATGGAGCTAAGCCTTAGCTCTGTCTTTCAAAGAATATGGGAACACACGCGAACACATTGCTTCCTCTACCGCTCGATTGTAGTTGAATGTGCCATAAACTTTCAGGAAGTTGCTGATGTGGGCATTTAGATCTTCAATTACACTTCCCCCAAACTGAACTGACTGCAGTATTAGCTGAATGCATCTCTTGATATCACAGACATTTGCTAGTAAGTGTGGAAGTACAATACATGATATGAAGCCTTCAACCACCGAAATTATTCTATCTCGAATGAGAATTGGTGGTGTTACTTCCAAAGGTTCAAGTTCTTGATTGTTCATGTTGATCAGTGCTTCTTGATCTTCTCGCATTTCCCTTCTTAACTGTCTGATTGTTCTTTCAATTTCTGGGTCAAGCGAAAAGATTTCAAAGCTTCTGCTTCTTCTTATGTAGTATTTGAGAACCTGAAACACAAAAATATAAAAAAAATAAGTAAAAATCTTAGACACAAGTAAAGTATCTAACCTCAAAATTAATAGTAAAAGATAAATAAGTCCCCGGCAACGGCGCCAAAAGCTTGATCGGTGTGAAATCACTCATGTTACGCAAGCGCACGTATCGTTCAAGTAGTATAAAATGTATCAATCCCACGAAGACTTAATACATATGCTATTAATTTATTGAAGCTAAATTCTACAAGTATCTAATTGATTCTATTGTTGGTTGAATGGTGATTTTGTTTTAAAACTAGTAAAAAAACAATGCAAAAGTAAATTCTAAAAGTTATCAATGATATGAAACTATCTAGGGTTGTGAATCCTTCCAATATTCTTCTAAAGATAAAGTGACTATCTTTCTGTGTAATATATAGATTTATTAACCTGGAACACGAAAATATACAAAAGCCTATGTCGATGGTCAGATGCAAACACCCAAAATAACCCAATTACCTATATGTTTATGTTAACCAAGAAACTCTGGATTCATTAAGATTAAGTTCCAATTAGGGCTACTCACGCCCGACAAGTATATGTCTTTCCTGGAAGGAAATCTCTAAGGTGAGATCGTGAGCTATTGAGTCTAAGGCTGAAACCTAAAATCCCTTTGTCAAGTTCATTTTAAGTTTACAAATCATTCTTATTGGAGGCCAATCAACAAGAAGAATTATGATTAAGACTCAATAAATAAACCAATACATCACACAAGACACAAAATAATCAACTTATAAAACCATTGATATTGGAATTCATCACAACCCTAGATAATGTATTTAGTTACAACACATACCTAGGATTACTAAAGACGTAAATAAACAAAACATCATAAAATAAGTTGAAATCTAAAAAGTTAAAATAAAACAACAAAAATAAAATGCTGGAGTTAGGGGATCCACTTTTAATATTCAAATGTAGGAATCTCACTTTATTATAATATAGAAATTGTCCATATTATCCAATGAATTATGTCCTATCATCCATAAAGGCGGTATTATTATTTGTCTATAGCCAGCCATATATGCAGTAATCAACTGTCACCTAAAAACCGACCATATAGGCGGTATCTAATTATTTCAAATAAATAAAATCAGCCATAGAGGCGGTATAAACATTAATCAATATTATTAAATAATAATTTCTATATTATAATTACAGTGAGATTGACCTACCTTATCATATTAAAATCTTCATCCTTTATTCCAGCAGAAAGAAATTACCTACTTATCCTTGAATGAAAACAGACAGAATTTTATTACTAAAAATAAAAAGAAAACACAAGAAAAATGAAATTAAACATACAAGACACTCTCTTCTAAGTTTTACAGAGAAATCCTAGAAGAAAGCATGAGTTTTACATCAATTTTGACATGCTATTTATAGGAAAATATAAAGGCTTCTACCAATTTCTACACCAAACATGCCACCAAATATGGCACCAAATATGGAACCGAACATGGCGCCAAATCCTCCACCAAACATGCATGGTAGAAGTTTGACAATTGTAAATTATCATTTTCCATTTTTTATTTTATTTTTTATAATGACTTTAATAATTACACATAATACACTTTGGATTTTTCATCCATTTCGGTCTTTAAAACTTCAGAATTCAAAATTCTTATGAACATCAAAGTTGTAGATCTTTGAGTCTTTTTTCATCTGGAACCCGAATCACCTGAATCTGATATTGGAGTAAACAGTTATGGATAAAATACGAAAATTGTGCAAAGTTGAAATTTCCGAAATTGTACTTCGTTAGAAAGCCATTTCAAGTTTCCAACCTCCAAAATACAAATATCAAGTCCGATTTTTACCCTTCTTTGTTCCACATTTCGTCATAATTGATTCCATTGGGTCTTGATTTTATTTTATCTATAAAAAAAAAAAACATCAAAACGTTCATAAAACTCGAGAAACTATACAAAATATTTAGTAAAAGGGGCTGTAAATATTGATATATTTTTCACTTATCAACGCTCAACCCAGAAGACATTCAATGCTATGTATCTCTCCCAGTAGATACAAAGATTCATAGTGATAGTCACTTCCAATCGACACCTAATCTACTTGATTAATACATGCTCAAACACAATGTTATCGACAGCCAGACTTTCGTCAACCTACTAATTTGGCCTACTCCTAAGCTCATTTTAAATTCTAGTCTACTAGAGTACTTCCAGCTGACACCTAATGGAATTAGATTGCTCATCGCATGACTATCAACAACCCTGAGTCTACACATAGGACTCATATGCAGGGCCCACGAGTCCATACACCGAAAATGGTAAAAGGTCCACATGACCAAAAGGTCTCCAAGAGACACAATCATATTCCAATAGACATGACTTGAACAATATCCCAGTCGACATTACCCCATGCAAATTACTCATCCCACCTCCCCTGACAAAACCCTCATCTTGTCCTCATGTATAATTCCAAAAATATCCCTTTGTCAAAAATTATTCCCCCAATTATTATAACTCGTTTTGCCAATAATTATATATTTTTATATATATTAATTTAAAAATAAATATATACTAATTATAACTCTCTTTGCTATTTTATTAATTATATTTTTTTTATTTTTTATTTTTTTATTTTTGTCAATAAATATTACAAATTTCGTATTTATTCATTTAATTTTTTTGATTCATTTTTAATTTAATTAACACTACTTATGTATAAAAAAAATATAATTTAACCAAATAAAATTAATTTATAAAATAAATTTTGTGATAGTCTATTTGTTTAATAAATATAATATATTTATTAAAAATTATTTGTCCTATTTACTTTCGTAAATCAGCATGTTATCAAAAAAATTATTTTATAAATTAATTTTATTTGGTTAAATTACATTTTTATAATACATAAGTAGTGTTAAATAAATTAAAAAAGAATCACAAAAATTAAATGAATAAATAAATAAATACAAAATAAATAACAATAAATATGAAATTTGCAATATTTATTCAATAAATAAAAAAGAAAAAAAATATATATATATATATATATAAAGAGCAAAAAAAATATAAATTAATAAAATTATAAAATAAAAAATTTAATTAATAAAATAAAATAAGTATATATGTTATTTTTAATTTTTTAAAAAATATATATATAATTGGGATATATTTGGTTTATTGGAGGAATAAAATTTTTGATAAAAGGAGAGGGTATTTTCGGAAATTGAGTGAAAACAAAGAGAGGCGGAGTGTCAGTGGGAGGGGGAAAGAGTAGCCCTCTTACCCCATATCATGCAATATCTCAATAGACATTATCCGTCTGTCTACATATGACTAATCTGTTCGTTTTTTTCAACATCATAGCGGTCGTTTTGCTCATATTTTCAAACATGCGATTCATCATTCAAGTGGCAATTTGTTTAAAATTGACAAGGGCATCAAGGGTTGTGAACAATTAAGTCAATTGAGGTTGTTGGAGGAGGCCCCATTGACGTTTGGATATGGAGCGGAGCTATTGTCAGATTTTTAAATTATGATGTCACGTCAAGGATTTGTTTTATTTTTCATATAAATAATGTAATGTCAATTGATTATTATTATGATAACATTAATTTATATCTAATACTTTTATTCTTTCTAGTAAATTTAAGGAGTATAGTCATCAAAAAATTAAATATAATAAAAATAGAATGTATTGTTAGAGTTTAAAATCCTATCACACTTTATGAATATAAAATGTGATAAGAATTCTTAAACTCATTATAAATGCTATTAGTAGACATACAGACGGTTACGGTTTCAAACCGTAACTGAACCGCAATCGAACCGTTGACCAACTGAACTGTAAACAGTTGACCGTATAACATAATCCTAAATCATAACCGAATCGGATCTTTCTGGTTCGGTTACAGTTGACATGAAAACCAACCGTCGACTTAGATAATTGGTTCAGTTGAAATCGTAATGGCTCTCGATTTTAGCTTTTAGGTTAATTTCAAAAGAGTTGTTAGGCTCAATTTTGAGCTTAATGGCTCTTTTTTAATTTTTTTTTATTTTTAAATAATAATAATAATTTAATAAAATATTTTTTAAAATTCCTAAATTGTCCCTTCTAACAACTATATTTTAGGGGTATTTTAGGCATTATAAAAAATAAAAAAAATCTATAAATATCCCCTTAAATCATTTTCCAAAATCACAAATAATTTTTTCTCTTCACCCTCTCAATTTCTCATATTTCAATTACTCTCAAATATCAAATCTCTTTATTTTTTCTCAATTATATTTATCTCAAATTCTCAATCTCTTATTTTTTTTTTCAATTCATTATGATAGCAAGCTCATCACACAACATTAACACTAGTGAAGCTGATGCTACCACTCAACATACTGTCTTCGGGGAAATGACTTCACGTCGTCAAGTGAAAAATTGAGGTTTTGAAATATTGACAAAATATTTCACTCTGGTCGTGAATGATGTCACTGATGAGAAGACTAATGTCTGTAATAATTATGAAAAATATACAAATACACCAATGGGTATGGAACTATGACAGATCATATGAGGAGTAATCATAGAGCTGAGTTTAAGATTGATATAACACAAACACAAATGACTAGGTTTTCTACTTCCAATCCAGCTTCTTCATCTTTTACTAAATTATTTAAATATGATGAATCTCAATGGAAAGAGAATTTAACTAAATTTATTATCATGGAACATTTAACATTTACTTTGGGTGAAAAATAACTTTTATCGATTTAATATAGGAAAATTTGAATCCTTGTGCATGTAAATTTTCTAGGTTGACATGTAAAAAAAAAAAAATTGATGGATTTGTATGTAAAATGTCAAAATCATTTAAGGGAATTATTTTAAAACTTAAAGATCATGTTTCTATTTGTAGTGACATTTAGAGTAACCATTGGCAGTCACATGCATATAAGTCCACCAATACCACTACTACTAATTCAGAAATTGATGCATATCTAACAATAAATTTCAAGTTTCACAAAGTGCTTTTATAGGTGAGCAGATTCTGATCCTTGATTGGTGGTAAAAACATCAAGGATTGTTTCCACTCCTGTATGTGATTGCAAGGGAGGTATTAGTGGCACTGGTATCAACTGTATATGTTGAGCATGTTTTTAGTATGGGCGACAATATTCTTGAAGGCAGAAGACTAAGATTGAAACCGGAGATGCTAGAAGCTCAAACGTGTCTTGACGATTGGTGTAGGATGGATTATCGTCAACAAGAAAATCGGCATGAAACTTTTGAAGATTTGTGTGATAACACAGACATAACTAATTCTGAAGGCTTAAGGACCAGACCGTCTTCCCCGGATGAGGATGAATAAAATATAAATGGGGTAAATTATTAAAAATAAAATATAACAGAACTACGTGAGCTTTAATTCATTTACACCCAAGACGATACGTAAAAAAGTTTAATTAAGTTTAAGTTTTTTTGTTCAAACCATTAAATAAATTAATATTACATCTTCTATTTTTCCATCAATCATCAATATACGGTTTAGTAAATCTGTAAATTTTATTATTTTATAACACTTTAAATTATTTTATTTTATAAAAAAAATTTAATTACGATTCCAACCTTAAACTGGACCGAACCGTAGTATTCAATTCGATTTAAGGTTACCGTTGCAGTTCAACTTTGACTGAAACTGTAATTGAACCATAGACCGAATCATATGTCTACGGTTCAATTGTAATTTGAAACTGTAATTGAACCGTATGCATGCCTAGCTAGAGGATATTATTTTGTGTTGCATGCCCGGAGGTTTCTTTTTCTTTTTAATAAATGGTATTCTCTTTTTTTATTTAAATTTCACATCTCATTTGTTATCATAATAAAATCATGATCTATTTTTCTGGCAACACATTTTTTTTTCTTGACTTACCTAAACGGCAAATAAAACCCACAAGGCCAATGAAAAAAATAAATAAAAAATAAATAAAATGTGTTAACCAAGAATCCTAAGACCGTTAGGTACGAAGTGAAAATGAGAATAGAAAAATTCAAAAATGTGTTCGACATTATTTTCAAATATTATTATTGAAAATAGAAAAAAAGTAGAACTTGTTTGAAAAAAATATTTTTTTACAATAATTTTGTTAATTAAATATTAAGTAATAATTAATAATTTTATATTGAATTAATAATAATTATATTGTTATTTTATAGATATTTATTAAAAAAATTATTTCCCATAACTTATTATAGAAAAACCTGCCTCTTAACTTGATTTCTCTTTAATCCTAAGGTTTTAAGTTTTATTCATCTTCAGTAATTTTTTTATTAATAAAAAGTTTGACCTAATTTTTTTTTCTCTATTTTATCCTTATAAAACAAAAAAAAAAGTACTATTCAAGTGAACATTAATTTTTTTGCTTTAAAAAAGAGATGGGCAAACCCAAATATATTTTTAACTCATTATCTTCGCTTTGAGTATTACATTTTGAAAGCACTTACTTTTATTTTAAATATAACTTGGTGTGTAGTTGAGTGTGTTTTTTTAGATACAGTCATAATGTAACTATAAGTGGTTCATCTGCACACCATATGAATACCCATTATTTCGGATTTCCGATACCATGCCCTTTTACTGTCCTCATATCTTTTACCTATTGATCAAACATACACCGTTTTCAAAACTCTTTCAGAAACATTGATACAATGTCTTACCCATTATACATTTTCATTCATATTCATATCTTATCAATCACATACTTTTATCAATCAGGAAAGACTTAGCTTATACCAACTCAACTTTTATACCACTAAATCGTATGCACTAGTCATTAACTAACTTATTCCAATAACACACATCTACACTTGCAAATACAAATTTAGAAATCATGACTTACTTCATTTACCAATCTTACATACTCCATTTATCCACAACTTATCATCACATGCAAATATAAAATATGTACCAATACTTATACATATAATTGTTCATTTACATATACAGATATGTATCATTACACATTCATACACTTATATACATAAACACATGCATATAGATATTGAGCTCGTCAATTACTTCACTTATAGCATAGCAATAACCAAAAATTCATACATGTGGTGGTCGATTACTTAACTTTATATAGTCAGGAACTTCTTTCTCAATACCACCTCTTATCTATTCTCGTCTTAACGTAAACACTTCAATCATATATATATATATATATATATTATATATATATATATATATATATATATTTAAACATAAATCAACATTCAAGTACTCATCGCATCAGTTACTTACCTGGCTTCGCGAACACTCCAGGTCTTTGTCACTTCTGTCAAAAAAAAAAATAGCGAAACGTCGTCAGAATCACGACTTACGGAGTTCTCGATTAAACTACAATAAAATCCCAAATCTTTCCGAAAAAACCAAATCAAGTCCGTTTTCAACACTTTCAGTTTCAGTAATCTTAAAACATCATTACAAACTAACCCAAGTGATCAGTTAACTTAAATTCTCGGTTTATGTATTTTTAGAAAATCTTCCGAAAATGTTTCTGCAAACGCTACGGAAGGATCCTGAACCCTCTAAACCTACCTGTATTTATCCAAACATGTTCGTAATATCATATATAACTCATAACTATCGTTAAAATCAAAACACATCATTATACGTAAAAACCTAATTTTTCCGGAAACTTGCATATTCTATCGGATCATTCAAACTAATTCAGCTTTCACTCGGATTCTACCAAATGAACATATTCAATATACTAATGCTCAAACAATTCATTTTATATCATTACACTACTCTACAAAACTACTGGATATATCCGAATATTTAGCGGAAAACTTGAAATTAACGACTTTTTATCGGGTGGTCTTACCAAGATTCCGAGGGCATATACAGACTCCAAACGATCCCACGAACACGCTGGAATCAACAGAATTCTGATCGGAGCTATTGTTCATCGTGGTTCACTATTCATCCGAATCTTTCTCTCTTGATTCGCGCGAAACCAAGCTCCATTCCGTAAAACCGACACCGCAACCTTATAGTACTCTTTCAGAGCTTCGATTTGGCGGGTGGCTCAGGTCGTGAGAAGAAGCGACGAGCCGGGATCGAAAAATTCACTCCCCGTGTTTTCCTTCTCCCCCTCGCCGCCGACCACCATTGGCAAGAGGGAGTCTCGGTGCACCGACTGGTACCATCTCGCCGACCGGTGGTGGCTGTAGTGGTGGCCGGCAAGCCCACTGCTCAATGTGTGTTAATGTACATGGGGGGAGTCAGGTAAGAGAAATGTGTGAGGTTATGCCCATTTCGTTAACTCTGAAAAACATTGGGGTATATATAGAAAAGTTTCGGAAAATTACGTTTGGACCTCCGAAAATTGCAGTTTGGTCCCTGTCATGGGACTTTCTCGAAATGTCATATTTTTGAAGCTCTTCTGATGTAAATTTCGAAATATTGTCAACAGGAGAGTTGTTCGCCTCAGAAAAACGAGTCCAATGGTTCAAGAATCAACTAAATCAGAGGTCGTTTTCTATTTTTATAGTCGATAAAAGAAACTTTTACGCGTATATCGATATAATCAGAAATCGAGTAACTGGTTCTCAGAACCACGTGTTTTCCAACGCGACAAAACTTCACTTTAAAATATTCCAATTTATTTTCCAACACATAAACTCTTTTTTTCGAATACCATCACATTCCAAATCCTTAACTTTAATTTGGAAAT
>SKCR01053583.1:0-30238 GCA_019454045.1 Zanthoxylum bungeanum | reverse complement strand
GATACATTTGAAAAGTTCAGAGAGTATCGTGCTGAGGTTGAGAACCAATTAGGTCAGAGCATCAAAATTCTACGATCAGATCGTGGAGGAGAATACCTTGATAGAAATTTTGAGGAATTCGTAGTCGAGCATGGAATTGTTTCACAGCTCACAGCACCTGGAACACCAAAACAAAATGGTATTGCAGAAAAGAGAAATCGAACCATACTAGACATGATAAGATCAATGTTTAGTTATAGCAATCTACCTAGTTCATTCTGGGGGTATGCATTGCAAACTGCAATGTATATCCTGAATGTAGTTCCTTCTAAGTCTGTTTCTAAGACTCCCTTAGAGTTGTAGAATGGTCGTAAAGCTAGTTTGCGACATTTCCGCATATGGGGGTGTCCAGCACATGTGCTAAAGAACAAGACTATTAAGTTGGAACCACGTTCACATATGTGCCTATTTGTAGGCTATCCTAAGGCAACTAGGGGTGGATTTTTTTATAGTCCAGAAGATAATAAAGTATTTGTATCGACAAATGCTATATTTCTTGAGGAGGACTATATGAGAGAGTTCAAACCTCGAAGTAAAGTGTTACTTGAGGAGTACTTGCTGGTACGACCAGTACATCATTATCAAATGTTGACAAAGACATAACACCTTCTACATCTGAAAGTCAGATGCAAGTTTATCAGGATACCATACCACCTAGGCGTAGTGGGAGGGTTGTAAAACAACCTGAACGCTATCTAGGAAATGGTGAGGTACAAGTTGTTGCATCTTGTGATGGTATAGATGATCCATTGACCTATCGTAGTACAATGGATGATATTGATAAAGAAGAATGGCTCAAAGCCATGAACCTTGAGATGGAGTCCATGTATTCTAACTCGGTCTGGGAACTTGTAGACCAACCTAATGGAGTAAAACCCATAGGTTGTAAATGGATCTACAAGAGAAAAAGAGGAATAGATGGGAAAGTAAAGACTTTCAAGGCTAGGCTAGTGGCAAAGGGTTATACCCAAAAAGAGAGAGTTGACTATGAAGAAACTTTCTCGCCAGTAGCCATGCTTAAATCCATCAAGATTCTTCTTTCCATTGCCACATATTATGACTATGAGATTTGGCAAATGGATGTCAAGACTGCATTCTTGAATGGTAATCTTGATGAGAGTATCTATATGGTACAACCAGAGGGTTTCATTACCCAAGGTCAAGAGCAAAAAGTTTGCAAGTTGCAAATGTCCATTTATGGACTTAAGCAAGCATCTAGATCTTGGAACATAAGGTTTGATACTATAATCAAGTCTTATAACTTTGAGCAGAACATTGATGAGCCTTGTGTCTACAAGCGCATCATTGATGGGAATGTGGTTTTCCTTGTGTTATACGTTGATGATATTTTACTCATTGGGAATGATGTAAAGATATTATCGGACATGAAAATCTGGCTAGCTAACCAATTCCAAATGAAAGATTTGGGAGAGGCAAGTTATGTACTTGGGATTCAGATCATTCGGGATCGTAAGAAACGACTGTTAGCAATGTCTCAAGCAACCTATATCGACAAGATTCTTGTGCGATTTGGTATGCAGAATTCCAAGAAAGGTAATTTACCTTTCAGACATGGGATTCATTTGTCTAAGGAACAATCTCCTAAGACACCTCAAGGAATTGAGGAGATGAGACATATACCATATGCTTCTGCAGTTGGAAGTTTTATGTATGCTATGTTATGCACGAGACCAGACATCTGTTTACAGTGGGAGTAGTCAGTAGGTTTCAATCCAACCCATGATTAGATCATTGGGTAGCGGTGAAACATATTCTCAAGTATCTTCAGAGAACGAGAAATCATATGCTAGTATATACAAGTCAGGATATGATTCTGAGAGGATATATTGACTCTGATTTTCAGACGGATGTCGATTCTAGGAAATCAACATCTGGATCAGTATTCACCATAGGCGGTGGGGCGATAGTATGAAGGAGTATTAAGCAATCTTGTATTGCTGACTCCACCATGAAGGCTGAATATGTAGCAGCTTGTGAAGCAGCTAAGGAATCAGTCTGGCTCCGTAAGTTGTTGGCAGATCTGGAAGTTGTTCCAGATATGGATAAAACACTCACACTTTATTGCGATAATAGTGGCGCAGTGGCGAACTCCAAAGAACCAAGAAGCCACAAGAGGGGTAAGCATATTGAGAGGAAATATCACCTCATTATGGAGATAGTGCAGAGATGAGATGTCGCTGTCATGCAGATTCCATCCGCAGACAACCTGGCTGATCCGTTTACAAAAACCTTATCGGCTAAAGTATTTGAAGGTCACCTAAATGGTTTAGGATTACATGACATGTCCCATTTGCTCTAGTCCAAGTGGGAGATTGTTGGGATTTATGTCCTAGAGCTTCATGTATTGTAAATAGAATTGATTATTGTAATAATAATAAATGCATTATTCTCTTTATCAAAGTTGTTTGATTTATATCGCATATTGTCCAATTGTCTTATTTGATTATTATTTTACCTTCAGACTTAGTGTATGTTTGATGCACAAGAGGATTTAAGTCTAAAGTTAGTAATCTAAATAGTCCATAGAGAGCAAACAAAGATGGTACTTTGTTTGTGGTATATCTATAGCTGCGGTCCATTCAATACTTGTATGACGATCTTGATCCGAGATCGTTCATGTAGTGACATGGGAATGAAGGCACCTTGTATGATAAGATCATATAGGACTGGACTCAGAAAAATACGAATTTCTTTTAATATCCGTTAATCGATGAAATTCATTTTATCTAATAGATGGTTATATATGGATTCAATCTTAATCCTGAGTGTACTACGAACTCCTGCATGACAGGTTATGTCCTTTGATTTACTATGGTGAGGTTGGTGTTGCATTCCCAACCAATAACTACATATTTTGGGGATATGATTTGGTATGTAGCTGGGAACGTTTTACATAGATATGGAATTCACTCATTCTTACGAGAAGAAGATGAATATCTCTTTTAAGAGTTGATTCGAGACTTGAACAATTTGAGCGCTCAACTTTTCTATTATGAAAAGAAAATATTTTATATTCATAATTATAATGAATTAATTGTTCATTATAGAATTAATGGTGCTTAAGGGACAAAATATTTAGAGGGGTTTTAACGGACTTATGACCCAGCTCTATTTATGAGATATTCGTGAAGGGCTAATCCATATGTAATGACTATATCGATGGACACCGAAAATGTTCGATTTATTTAATCCATCTACGGTAACGAGAGTTCAACTTCGAGTTTTTAGTGGAATAACGCGGAGTTAATAATTCGTAATATTTGATTAAAGTTTAATTAATATTTCGGAATTATTGGAGCTCGGAACTGTAGGTCCATTTAGTCCATGTGCTATCTCGATTAACTGAGCAAACCTAATATAACTGGATTGTCTAGTTATATGCTCACATTATATTTATTTATATTTGTTAATAAGATTAATAATATTTATTGTCACAAATGAAAACTATGTTAATTAGTTTAACTTAATATTTTCTAGAATTATTTGATTATGAGATAATCAAGTTAGTAATAATTATGAGATAATTACTACAATATAATTGAAGGTAAATAAATCATTATTAATATATTGATTTTTATTTACCATTGGAGACAAAGCCATATGGCTTACCATGTCATCCAAGCAATTATATCTATTAGGTGGCTTGGATACACCTAATAGATTTGTCATTAGCTAATGCATTTTATGCTTTGGTATGGCCTCCACATTTATGTGTTTGCCATTGAAAGAAAGCATTGAATGCTTAATGACAAAGCCATTGTCTTTAGCTTAACATTTCTTATGCTTTGGTATGACATTCACATTTTTGTGTTGGCCATTGCAAGAAAGCATTAGATGCTTAATGACAAGGTTAGTTGGCTTGTGTAAGAGAATATAATCTCTACCATTTCTCTCACTTCCTAAGGTTAACACTTTGCATTCATTCACAAAATTGTTGTGAGAAAATTATAGAGAAAAGAGAGAAGAACTTCAAATATTCACAAGTGTTGTGAGAGTATTTGAAATTCCAAAAAGGCCAAACACCATTGTGACATCCTAAATCTCTAAATAGTTTAGAGGTTTAATCTTTGTGAGTGAAGCCCACACTTCGGTTTGTTGGTTTCGAGTCATAGTTCGGAAGATCGAGTGGTTGATCTAAGTGTTGGACACTAAAGGATTGATCTTGGCTAATACAACAAAGGGAGAAGGCAAAGAAAATTTTGAAGATCCATGCCGGACCCGGTGCCACCACAAGCAACTTCCGCCGCGCTAAGGAAAATCGTTTCCTACATGTATAACTCGCATAAAGTGCGAGTCATGTACTAATAATAATATTTTTATAAATATAAATTTTATTGTTATTTTTATAAATTTTATTTTCATGATTTATTATTATTTATTATTGTGCTTCATGATGCAGACTCTAACTATTAGCTCTTACATAGTGAATTAAAATATATTTCTGAACTGAGAGACAAACAAATGAGGTTAAAATATTACGTGTAAGTAATCTATTGTCTCATTATATTATCAAACCGACAAGATACAAAGTATTTACAATATAAATACCTAAAATATATGTATAACTCGCATAAAGTGCGAGTCATGTACTAATAATAATATTTTTGTTAACTATTAGGATAATATCTTACCATTTAAATTATTGTTTATCTTGATTCTTGTCATGGTCGGTTGTGAGGTTTGGATTGCCCTATGCGACCCATTGAAAATGAAGGCCTTAAATTAGGTAAGTAATAGTATGTCAAATGATTTGAGACCTTAAAATTTATATCACGTTTTGATTTTGGTTATTGAAAGGGTAAATAATAAAAAGTAGCTACAAAAATGAGATGAAATACGTTTGTTTTTCTTTTATTTATAAATAAATAAATAAAATTGAAAACCCTAAAATTTTATCAAAACATATAGACCTCAAACATTGGCATATATTATTTTATAAAAAATATCGAGGACTATATGTATATAAGTTGATAAAACCGTCCATTGTTGGTAAAACCTACTTTAAGATAAAAGTTTATCCAAATGTTATCTCGTGATCGATATTTTACCCACATAACTCTCACTATGAGTTTATTATAGTATTTCATTGTATCACTATAAGTGATGTGATACTATTAATTGATAAATATATAATATATATATTTTTTATTATTTTAGCACTCGTGATAAGAAAATATTAAGTTATTACATGAACGATATAGTACCATACTACTAGCTTAAAATACAAATTTTAATCAATGTCGTAAAATATTATGGGTCATGCTAACGAGTGCCCTTATTAAGAATCCATTTAAAGAAAGTTTTCACACCACTTTTATGAGAAATGCAAAAAGATATCAAAACATTAATTAATTTTTCTTTTTTTTTTCTCATGAAAATTTTCCTAAAATGGCTCCTTAATTTTGAGTATTATTTATCCAATTGATATTAAATGATTTGAATATTTTTATTATTAAATTATAAAATTAAAATAATAAATTATGAAAATAAAAAACCTATTGGAATTTAAAAATATAATCTTATATTAAAATAAGAAACCTAAATAGTAGCATCCCACAAAACCTAGTCAATTTTTTAGATTTCAGGTATATTGTTATTTGCTATTTTATTTTAAATTGTTTTTATAAATTTTATTATTTCATGAATTTATTATTATTTATTATTGTGCTTCATGATGCAGACTCTGACTATTAGCTCTTACATAGTGAATTAGAAATATTATTTCTGAACTGAGGGACAAACGAATGAGGTATAAATATTACTGTAAGTAAATCTATTGTCTCATTTAATCTTATTGAGGAAGACGAACTGGCTACGTATGAGGAAGTGATACAAGATATCGACTCCGCTTTATGGCAAGAAGCCATGAAATCCGAAATGGATTCCATGTACACCAACCATGTTTGGACACTGGTTGATGCATCAGAAGGCGTAAAGCCTATTGGTTACAAATGGGTCTTCAAGAAGAAGACCGACATGGATGACAACATTCAAACCTACAAAGCTAGGCTTTTAGCGAAAGGGTATCGTCAACGACATGGTGTCGATTTCGATGAAACTTTTTCACCAGTTGCCATGATTAAATCCATTCCGATAATGCTTGTTATTGCTGCATATTTCGATTATGAGATATGGTAGATGGACGTCAAAACCGCTTTCCTTAACAGAAACCTTTTGGAGGATGTTTATATGCAACAGCCTGACGGTTTTATCGTACCAAAACATGCAGACAAGGTTTGCAAGTTAAATCGATCCATTTATGGATTGAAGCAAGCATCACGTTCTTGGAACCAACGTTTTGATGAGATCATAAAAGAATATGATTTCATTCAAAACGGGGATGATCCTTGTGTATATAAGAAGGTTAGTGGGAGCACACTAACATTCATTGTCCTTTACGTTAATGATGTATTGCTTATTGGCAATGACATTCTCATGCTACAATCGGTGAAAGCTTGGCTTTCATTAAAATTCTCCATGAAGAATCTGGGAGAAGCAGCCTTTATTCTTGGAATAAAGATCTATCGGGATATATCTAGAAAGCTGCTTGGACTCTCCCAGAGCACGTACATTGATAAAGTGTTGAAGAGATTCAACATGGAACAATCTAAGAGGGGACTGTTGCCAGTGTCATATGGTGTCACTCTATCTAATGACATGTGTCCTAAAGCTCAAGATGAGAGACAACATGAGTCAGATCCCGTTCGCTTCGGCAGTCAGATCGATCATATATGCCATGATATGTACGCGACCTGATATCTCATATGCTTTGAGCATTTGTAGTCGCTATCAGGCCGATCCAGGTGATGGTCACTGGTTGCGGTTAAGAACATCCTTAAGTATCTTAGACGAACTAGGGATGCGTTCTTAATCTATGGAGATGGAGAACTTGAGGTAACAGGGTTTACCGACGCAAGTTTCCAAACCGATAAAGACGACTGTAAGTCGCAATCTGGGTACATATTTTGTTTGAACAACAGAGCAGTAAGCTGGAAATCTTCTAAGCAAGAGACTGTTGCCGATTCGACAACATAAGCAGAATATATTACTGCAGTTGAAGCAGCAAAAGAGGCAGTTTGGATCCGTAAATTCCTAATTGGATTAGGAGTAGTTCCGCTAGCAGCTGAGCCCGTTCCATTGTATTGTGACAATAACGGGGCTATAGCGCAGGCTAAGGAATCACGGTCTCATCAACGATCCAAGCATGTTCTTCAACGTTTCCATCTGATTCGTGAGATCATACATCGTGGCGATATGAAGATCGATAAGGTCGCATCAGATAACAACATTGCAGATCCGCTGACGAAAGCTATTCCTTAGCAAAATTTTGAGCGACATGTACATAGTTCAGGTGTTAGATACTTGAGTGACTGGCTATAGGCCAAGTGGGAGATTGTTGGACAATTATGACCCATAGCGTCAGTATTTGTAAAAGACATTGTGGTTTTTGTACAAATTAACTATGTGACAATAGAAATTGCTATTTTATCATTTTGTAATTAGATTACTTGAATATATAAATGATAAAAGTCCTTATGATTAGTTCCAGATTATAAGATATGAGACAATATCAATCCACCAAGGTTTAATCATTAAATATCCATAGTCGTAGTATTATCGAGACTGGACATCGATAATACAGAATAGACTGGTATTGCACTTGTGCGCGTTGTGGGAGCATAACGACATAATTCTCATATATTTAAGTATTGGATACTTATGCAAGTGTGATATGAGGTTGTGTTTACCGATGGTACGGGAACAGCTTTGCTCTGGATAGACCCCGCGGAATCCCATTGGTAGTATGACTATGTGTCTATGGGAATCCGCATCAGGGTAGGTGTATTTGGTCTTAACCTGAGACTTTCATCGCTAATACTTGCGATAATCAATACATTTTGGTTTTGGTCGTCCGAGATTTTAACAGGTTCTGTGTATGCCTCTTCTGGGTTTATTGAGAATCGTAGTGTATTAGGTGTGATGTCAAGACGAAAATATCACTTCAGTCATATGGAGATAATGATCACGCAGGGATACAAAACTAGTTCTATATTATGTTGCAACTATCAGGATAATATGACAAGGTCATGATTATCCGATTATAGAGACTAGTTGCTTGTGATCCGATATATGCTTCGTACGGGGCAGATACTATTCCAGCCCCAGGCCTTGCAGGTGACATCTGATACTGGATCGCAATATGCAATACTTAGTATACTATGCATGTTATAGATTATATGTTCCTTAAAGAATATTTCTGGAGAATTGGGTAGGCACGACGCTTTGCTAGAAGCTAACCATGTCTTGTAAATCGGTAGGAACATGGTACGAGGTACGCATGTATTCAGATAGTCCGATGACCGGATTTACTGCCAACATATCCATGGATCTCATTGGTCGCTTCCCGAAGATTCACCGATGACGTATGACTCGAATAGAATTAATCTGGATTAATTATGAGAGAGAGAAAATTAATTTGGGATTAATTACGGCGAAAATTTATCTGGGATAAAATTCGAATATAAGAGAGAGAACGATTAATTTAGAATTAATCGATAAAATAATATATTCGATATATTAAATGAAATTAGATTTCATAACGGAATTAAAATTGGATTTTAATTCGGGCAAACGAATTAATTTAGAATTAATTCGCGAGCGACTTTAATAATAATTTTGCTAGGCCTAATTATTTAATTAAATTTGATTTAATTACGTTGCAACGGAAAATTCGTTAATTCGAAATTAACGAACCTGAGCCCGGAATGTGTTTGCGGGCCCACTCAGATTTTGAATCAAAGTGGGGCCCACATCAAGTCACATCACATGTCATTCTCATCACTTTATGTTGATGGAAGTTAGTAATTGGTGATGACTTGTTGTTTACACTTCCTTATTGTAGGCACTGCATTTTTGCATATTAGTCCCTATGATGAGTCTCATTTGGAGGCACTACCTTTTAAGTCACTGAAGTCACGAGAAACGGACGTCGGAAGGGGAAATTCAAAATAAACAAGGTTCACTGTTTTCGTTCGTGCGGCGTTCGTTAATTCGTTCGAACTCCAAACAGATTGCGGGCGTTCGTGCCGCGTTCGCTGAGGAGTTCGAACGGTGTCGGTAATTCAGGTTTTGCTGCTAGCCTCACATTAAGCCCAATTCGCCCAAACCTTGGCCCACACGCCCAAGCCCACTTAAAACACATATTTAACACATGGTGAAATCAAAAAAAATCTAAAAATCACATACCAAATTAAAGAAATTGCATGCCTAATTAAAATCAATCAACCAATTATTTTCCCAATCAAATATATATTATTCCTAACTTAAAATATTGTATTCCTAAACCAAGCCAATCAAATATTCAACCTTCCTAATCTAAACCAAATCAAACCCTTGCTTTCCTTGTCCAACACCAAATCAAATCCTTGCTCTTAATGCCAAATCCCTTCCTTGTGAGACAAGGTGAAGCCCTAGCCCTTCTCTATATAAACCACACTTTTCCAAGGCATCAACTCCTCATGGTTCACGCCCATCACAAGAAATAAAGAAGCAAAGAATTTCCAACCACCCTCTCCTAGTTCATTCACACAAGAAACACCCAAGCTTATGGACAAAACTCTCCCTCACTCTCAATAACCAAAGATCACAAACCAAAGAACCCCCATCGCCTTGACCAAAACACATCCCGAACATCCCCTTTACCTCACCGAAAAACAGCCCACACAACAACCCTAAAACACGCATACAGCAGCCCTAAACACACACATAAAACAGCCCCCGAACCACACCATAACACCACCGAAAATCACACCCAAAACAGTAGCCAAAACACCCAAAAACAGTAACTAAGATACACCAGCAAAGCGGCAGCGAATCAGAGTCAAAGCAGCAGCAAAAGACGGAGAACGACGACCCAAAACAGTAAGATAACGAACGAGAGCAGTGAACCAGTGAACCAGAAGAGTTGCGGAGCATCCACCCTTCCGACGACCGTACACCATACGACCGAGAGACGACATAAAAGGTTAGACCTGAGGGCACTTTTCTCATTAGTTTATATTCGTTTTTTAATTGTTTATTAAATTATATTCGCATGAGAGTCGTTTGTGGATGCATGTTGTGGCTTGGATGAATGAAAGAGTGTCGCCTCTTGTGGTATATAGGATGGAAATCCAGATGTAAATTCCGTAGCCGAATCTGAATGGACGGTAGTGCGGTCTGTACTTGGGATACAACTCCACGTACCACTTGAGTAAACGGCACCTTCTCTTGTTTTATGTTGCTTTGGTTTATTTATTTCTCGTCATTTAAATTCTGTATGTTGCTTATCCCTGCATGATTCAATCGAGCGCATGGGCTTAGTAAGTGGAATGAAAGATCCCCTATGGGGAAGGGTTAAAGCCCTTTACCACGATGCTTTGCCGTGCCGGTTGATGTGTGTCCGGTTGAATGCAAGGTACGTTCAATCGGGCATACTTAGTTTGATATGATTGTCTTTATGTTTGTATGCATGATGCGATCGAGCGCATGAGCTTAGTAAGTGCGATGAGAGGTTCTCTAATTGAAGAGTTAAAATCATTTACCACGATGTTTCGCCGCGCCTCGCATTGTACTATTTGTCATTTATGTATTGCGTCCCATTTCATGCATCAGGTCTGTTCCCGTTCGAACGTGTTTACGAACACAACTCGAACTCGCATGTATTTTACCTTATCATGCATCAGGTCTTATTTCGTTCGAACGCATTCACGAACGCCATACGAACGTGATCATTCTGTTTCATTTCTGTTCGTACGCGTTCACAAACGCCACACGAACGTGAGTATTCTGTTTCATTTCCGTTTGAACGCGTTCACAAACGCCATACGAACGTGAGCATTCTGTTTCATTTCCGTTCGAACGCGTTTACGAACGCTACTCGAACGAGAACCTTCTGTTTACCGTTCGAATGCGTCTACGAACGCTGAACGAACGCACACGGTAAACAGATCCTCTTGCATCACATTACGACATGTCCATCCTAGCATATAGTCACCCTTTTTTTTACGTTATGCATTTGTATTACCTCTCTAGTTGTCTATCTCTGTTATGCGCTTAAATATCTTTTCTTAATATGCATGCTAGTAAGAATGCTATTTGTTTGCGCCTCTGTGTCCACCAATTCATTCATTAACTTGTATGCTTGCCGTATGATAATCCTTATGTATGTAAATTGAGACATAGATTACATGCAAATAGGCTGTATGCAAATTCGAATATATGTTACATGTAAATTTAGATGAACTTGTTGATGTAGAAGCATGATATTCTTATAAATAAGTGTTACTTAAGCCTGATTAAATTATTATATAAATCCTTTCATTACAAGTGGCATAATTAAGGGACCATTCCGAACCCAACGGTTTGAGGTCTTCCCTTGCGAGGGGTGAGTGCGGCCTTAAATCTCATTTTCCCGGTTCACACCGGGTGGCGACTCCATTATTCTCCGGTTTAGTCCTCCGTGGCTACTTCGTACTCCCGACCGGGCCGCGAGCCCGGGACAGCATGCGTCGCCCAGGTTTCCTGTGTTCCCACACTTATTTTATTTTGAAAAGGTGAGTGACATTTACCAACTTGAGATTTGGTATATGACATTTTATTTTTGGAAAATCAAAAACACTTCACACTTTTCATCACTCTCTTCTCTCTCACTTGGGCGTGACCATCTCTCTCTCTTTTACTCTCCAATAGCCAAGAGTTGTATCAAGTACAGAGGGAATTTTGTTAAAAATCTCCATTGCTAGCACATCAAAGAGTCATCCAAGGTGATAGGGAAACCATTCCCAAGAGTTTGGAATTCATTCATCAAGCTTGGAGCTCAACATACAATCAAAGTAGAGCTTGGAGCAACTTCAAAGGAGGTCAATTTTTGTTGTCTACACATCTTACCTAGCCGATCAATGTAAGTTATTCCGTAAACTTCGTTGAGTATTTACACATCTTTTATGCTTAATGATCTTAGACTTGTTCTTAGAGAACCCAACAATTACGTGTAAGTAAATATATTGTCTCATTTATATTATCAAACCGACAAGATACAAAGTATTTACAATATAAATACCTAAAATATATGTATAACTCGCATAAAGTGCGAGTCTTGTACTAGTAATAATATTTTTGTTAACTATTAGGATAATATCTTACCATTTAAATTATTGTTTATCTTGATTCTTATCATGGTCGGTTGTGAGGTTTGGATTGCCCTATGCGACCCACTGAAAATGAAGGCCTTAAATTAGGTAAGTAATAGTATGTCAAATGATTTGAGACCTTAAAATTTATATCACGTTTTGATTTTGGTTATTGAAAGGGTAAATAATAAAAAGTAGCTACAAAAAATAGATGAAATACGTTTGTTTTTCTTTTTATTTATAAATAAATAAATAAAATTGAAAACCCTAAAATTTTATCAAAAAATATAGACCTCAAACATTGGCATATATTATTTTATAAAAAATATCGAGGACTATATGTATATAAGTTGCTAAAACCGTCCATTGTGGGTAAAACCTACTTTAAGATAAAAGTTTATCTAAATGTTCTCTCGCGATCGATATTTTACCCACACAACTCTCATTATGAATTGATTATAGTATTTCGTTGTATCACAATAAGTGATATGATACTATTAATAATAAAATATATAATAAATATTTTGTATTATTTTAGCACTCGTGATAAGAAAATATTAAGTTATTACATGAATGATATAGTACCATACTACTAGCTTAAAATACAAATTTTAATCAATGTCGTAAAATATTATGGGTCATGCTAACGAGTGTCCTTATTAAGAATCCATTTAAAGAAAGTTTTCACACCACTTTTATGAGAAATGCAAAAAGATATCAAAACATTAATAATTTTTCTTTTTTTTTTCTCATGAAAATTTTCCTAAAATGGCTCCTTAATGAGTGCCTTTAAGGCACTCATTAGTATTTCCCAAATATTGTTAGTTAATTTTGAGTATTATTTATCCAATTGATATTAAATGATTTGAATATTTTTATTATTAAATTATAAAATAAAATAATAAATTATGAAAATAAAAAACCTATTGGAATTTAAAAATATAATCTTATATTAAAATAAGAAACCTAAATAGTAGCCGCCCACAAAACCTAGTCAATTTTAGATTTCAGCTATATTGTTATTTGTTATTTTATTTTGAATTATTTTTATAAATTTTATTATTTCATGAATTTATTATATTATTATGTTGTTTCATGATGCAGACTCTAACTATTAGCTCTTACATAGTGAATTAGCAATATTATTTCTGAACTGAGAGACAAACGAATGAGGTATAAATATTACGTGTAAGTAAATCTATTGTCTCATTTATATTATCAAACCGACAAGATACAAAGTATTTACAATATAAATACCTAAAATATATGTATAACTCGCATAAAGTGCGAGTCATGTACTAATAATAATATTTTTGTTAACTATTAGGATAATATCTTGCCATTTAAATTATTGTTTATCTTGATTCTTATCATGGTCGGTTGTGAGGTTGGATTGCCCTATGCGACCCACTGAAAATGAAGGCCTTAAATTAGGTAAGTAATAGTATGTCAAATGATTTGAGACCATAAAATTTATATCACGTTTTGATTTTGGTTATTGAAAGGGTAAATAATAAAAAGTAGCTACAAAAATGAGATGAAATACGTTTGTTTTTCTTTTTATTTATATATAAATAAATAAAATTGAAAACCCTAAAATCTTATCAAAAAATATAGACCCCAAACATTGGCATATATTATTTTATAAAAAAAATATCGAGGACTATATGTATATAAGTTGCTAAAACCGTCCATTGTTGGTAAAACCTACTTTAAGATAAAAGTTTATCTAAATGTTTTCTCGTGATCGATATTTTACCCACACAGCTCTCACTATGAGTTTATTATAGTATTTCGTTGTATCACAATAAGTGTATGATACTATTAATTAATAAATATATAATATATATTTTTTATTATTTTAGCACTTGTGATAAGAAAATATTAAGTTATTACATGAACGATATAGTACCATACTACTAGTTTAAAATACAAATTTTAATCCATATCGTAAAATATTATGGGTCATGCTAACGAGTGCCCTTATTAAGGATCCATTTTAAGAATGTTTTCACACCATTTTTATGAGAAATGCAAAAAAATACCAAAACATTAATTAATTTTTCTTTTTTTCTCATGAAAATTGTTGACGGTGGATTTTGGTCCCAGGGTATATGGGAATATCACCTCCGAGATAATCCTCCTTTAATAGTGAATTTGTTTGGTTTATGGGGGACCAAAAGTAAATTTAGCAAAAGACAGATAAACACACTAATCAACAAGGAGATTTAACGTGGTTCGGTGGATTTTGGATCCGACCTACGTCCACGGACAAGAACAGGATGGTACTTTTTATTACTCAAATACGCTTCTCAGGTTCTTTTTTGTTTTACAAATCAAAGCTTGAGAAGCGTATTTGAGTAATAAAAAGTATCATCCTGTTCTTGTCCGTGGACGTAGGTCGGATCCAAAATCCACCGAACCACGTTAAATCTCCTTGTTGATTAGTGTGTTTATCTGTCTTTTGCTAAATTTGCTTTTGGTCCCCATAAACCAAACAAATTCACTATTGAAGGAGGATTATCTCGGAGGTGATATTCCCATATTACCCTGGGACCAAAATCCACCGTCAACAGTTGGCGCCGTCTGTGGGGAATTCTCAACAAAAAGCAACTCGCGTAGTAAGACAAATGGCGGAAGGCGGAAACCAACAATCATCAGGGAGCTCGGCTGCGGATTGGATGGAGAAGATCGAGGAAAACCTTAGGAAAGAAAGGAGGAAAACCAAACTCTGCTAAAAGCCATAGTAGACCGATTAGAAAAGATGGAGGGAGCACACGACGGATAATTCGAGGCCGGGACTAGCCGACGAAGGAATGAAATAGCGGAAGGAAAGAGAATTGTCGATGTAAGTGAGGACGACAGACCCCGGAGGAGGGATCCCTACAGGGTAAGATCCGTGGTGGTGCAGAAAGATGCCCAGACCGAGGACACATGGGAGGAGGAGGATGACAAATCATCACCAGACTCCTCCTACGATAGCCCTCACAGCACCCGGAGAAGAGTGAAAGAATATACCGAAATAGTACGAGAGGATACCGACCTCGAAAAGCACTGTCCCCGAGAAAGCAGAAAGAAAAGAAACCACATGAGGCGGCATGGAATCAAAGACAGCAGCATGAAATCTTGGCTGCGGGAGTAGCTGGTCAAATGGGGAGTATACCCCAGTACAAACAGAGGGGATGTCCAGGTCGACAAAGATGAGTCCCCCCTCACAGAAGAAATAAAGTCGGAGAAATTCCCAAAAAGATTCAGCATTCCGACCATGACACCATACAAGGGCCATACCGATCCCAAAACCCACATTGAAGGTTTCGTCCTACTAATGGAGGTGCAAGGGGTAACAGGGGACGCCATCTGCAAAGTGTTCCCCTTAACTCTAGCCGAACCGGCCATTCTATGGTATAGAAGCCTAGCCCCAAGAAGCATCAGCAGCTTCGCACAACTGAGGAAGTCATTCATATGACACTTCAAGGGGGCTTGTGTCCCCAGAAAAACGATTGGAGAACTAAGGCTTATGAAGCAAGGAGACGATGAACCTTGAAGATATTTATTGAAAGATACCATAATATGGTACTCGAAGTGGGAGGTATGAATCCCCCGAGGCCCTGGAAAGCTTGAAGGGAGCCTTGAAGGTCGGAAGGCTATGGACCCATCTGAGGATCCAAGACACCCCGGACTACGCAACCGCCCTGGAGGTGGCCCGAAAATTCGTTTTATTAGAGAACAAGGAGAAAATATCCCGAAAAGGGAACACCATCAGAGAAAGAACCACAAGGGAGGGCGCCCCCCGCCGAACAGAAAGAGAATCCAGAAGACCACCCCCGAAGCATAAAGAATTCAAACCACTGCACCAGACAATCAAAAGAGAAGGGCGCCGACCCAAGTAAACCATGTGGTCGGGGAAGATGCATACATTCCCCTAAAGAAACCACTGGGACAAATTGTCATGGAGATCCAGGGGAAATGCCTCTTAGTGGAACCCGACCAAAGGAGATTCCCCCGGACAAAAGGAACCAAAAGCTTATTGTGTACACCACAACTCCAAAGGACATGCAACAGACGGATGTAAAGATCTGCGAGAACAAATGGAAGATCTAGCACGAAACGGGTATCTAAACAAATACATTGACCACGAGGTCATGACAGCCAGACAAAGAGCACGTGGTCGCCAAATCAATATCATCGCAGGAGGAAGAACACTGGCCGGAAACTCTAACCGGTCAAGGAAAGATTACAGCAGAACCCGAGGACCAGATGTCTTAGAAACAGAGCAGGTCACATGGTTACAGGGAGGTCGGTCGGTACCAATAATGTTCACTGATGAGGATACCCGAGGAGTAAGTTTTCCTCATGACGATGCATTGATAATCAAGGCAGTCATCAGCGGGTCGGAGGTAGACAGAATCCTAGTGGACCCTGGGAGCGCGGTTGACATAATTTCCAGAGAAGCACTGGACGACCTAGGGGTAGAATATGCAACCCTGACCAACGATAGCACTCCCTTATACGGTTTCGGAGGATCAGCCGTCATCCCACTAGGAAGAATACAGTTGGCAATAACTATCGGGACACATCCTCGGACCCGGACGATCATGACAGACTTCACTGTAGTAGACTGCATGAGCAGTTACCAGGCCATCGTCGGGCGACCCTTCATGATGAAGACAAAAGCCGCAATGTCCTGCTACCACCTGAAACTGAAATTCCCCACCGGGAAGGAATCAGAATTGTGTGCGGAAGCCAGAAAACAGCTCGCAGCTGCTTTGCGACTCTCTCACGAGAAACTCTCTGCATCACAGAAGATACCCGGAAACGACAAAGGAACCAGGGAGAAGAAGAAGAAGACAGAAGCCCAGGGCCCCGGCCAAACAAAAATGCCCGACTCGCTGCAGCTGAGGAAACAGAGGAGATAGAACTTTACGGGCCAGGGAAAAATATAAAAATAGGGGGATGTCTGAGCAAGTCTATAAGACAAGATCTTCTTGAATTCCTGAAAGGATACCCGGACGTCTTTTCCTGGGGATACAATGACATGTCGGGGATCGACCCGAGGTTCATCAATCACCGCCTAGCAGTAGACTCATCTCGCAAGCCGGTCAGGCAAAAGAGAATGAACTTCAATCAAGAGAGAGTAAAGTAATAGCAGCGAGGAGGTCTAGAAGTTACTAAAAGCAGGTCTCATCAGGGAAGCAAGATACCCGGATTGGGTATCAAACGTGGTGGTATTGGTCAGGAAGAACAATGGCAAGGGCGAATGTGTGTCGATTTCACCGACTTAAACAAGGCGTGCCCAAATGACAGCTTTCCTTGCCGAACATAGACCAGCTAGTAGACACCACGGCTTGTCAAGGACTACTGAGCTTCATGGATGCTTTCTCCGGATACAACCAGGTCAAAATGTGCCCGGAAGACGAAGAGAAGACAACCTTCATCACAGATCAGGGGATTTACTGCTATAAAGTAATGCCCTTCGGGCTAAAAAACGTCGGGGCGACTTTCCAAATGTTGGTAAACAAAGTTTTCAAACCATTCATCGGTATTACAATGCTATTTTATGTCGATGACATGATAACAATGTCAAAGGAACCAAGCAACCACATGGACGACCTAAAAGGGACTTTTGAGCTCCTAAGAAGACACAACCTGAAACTCAATCCGGAAAAAATATACCTTCGGGGTAGCTTCAGGGAAGTTTTTAGGCTACATGGTAAGTGCCCGAGGAATGAAGCAAACCCACAGAAGATCCAGGCAATACTGGCCCTAAGGTCTCCCAAAACAGTTAAAGAAGTACAGAGTCTGACGGTGAGGTAGAGTGGCCGCACTCAACCGGTTCATATCACGAGCAACTGACAAATGCCACCCTTTTTTCAAAGTAATCCAAAAAGCAAAAAAGGATGTCGACTGGACGGGACAAGAGTGCGAAGAAGCCTTCCAGCAGTTGAAACAGTATATCTGTGCAGCCCCCACTCCTGGCTAAACCACTCCCGGGGTGAGAACATTATACCTATATCTGGCTGTTTCGGACGAGCAGTAGTTCAGTAGTAAGTTCAGTACTGATACAAAAACCGACAAGATCCAGAAGTCTGTCTACTATATCAGCAAAGCCCTCTTAGACGCTGAAACCCGGTATCCAGTACACGAACTAGTCGCCCTTTCACTAGTTACGGCAGCTCGAAAATTACGGCCTTACTTCCAAGCCCATCCTATTAAGGTGTACACCGGCCACCCCCTAAAAAAAAATTCTGCAGCGGCCAGAGGTTTCCGGCAGACTAGTAAAGTGGTCGGTAGAAACTAAGTGAACATGACATCACCTACCTCCAAGAGCAGCAGTAGTAAAGGGACAAGCCTTGGCAGATTTTGTCGCCGAATGTACGACCACCAGACCCTGGCTATAGACGAGGACAAATGGGAAATGTCCGTAGACGGCTCAGCCAGCACACAAGGCAATGGCGCGGGAATCGTCCTAAAAAGCGACAAAGGAGAAGAAATCCTACTCGCTCTGAAATTCGCTTTCATAGCAACCAACAATGAAGCAGAGTATGAAGAAATACTGGGCGGTCTAAGACTATGCACGGTGCTAGGGATCCAAAACGTGGTAGTAAGGAGTGACTCGCAGTTAGCCGTTCAGCAACTGAAGGGGGCATTTCAAGCAAAAGAGCCTAGTATGATGGCCTATTTGACCGAAGTACGAAAGTTAACGGGGAAGATGGGGGATGTACGCTTCGAACAAATCCCCCGAGAAGACAATTGTGAAGCAGACTCCCTGGCACGGCTCGCCTCTTCAACAAAAGCCGAACACCCCAAGATAATCCCTTTGATTTACATCCGGGAAAGGAGCGTGGGAGAATCTAAAGTAGAAGTGCTAGATAAAGAAAGCCAAGCATCATGGATGCAACCCATCAGAAAATATCTGGAAACAGAAGAAACACCAGAGGACAAAACGGATGCCAGAAAGTTAAGATACAAGAGCACCAAATTCTCCCTAATCGACGGAGAGTACTTTACTGACGGGGTTACTCAGTCCCCCTCTTAAGACGTCTTGCAGAAGAAGAGGCAAATTATGTACTCAGAGAGACTCATACGGGCATCTGCGGAAGAACACGTACACGTTGGAGGTCGCTCAATTGCTTTCAAAGCCTTAAGGCAAGGTTTCTACTGGCCGACCATGCATCAGGACGGCATAGAAGTGGCCCGCAAGTGCGAAGGATGTCAGAAAAACGCAAACCTCCACCACCAACCAGCCGAACAGTTGACCACGCTACTCAGTCCCTGGCCGTTCGCCCAGTGGGGACTAGACATCATTGGGCCGATGCCACAAGGGAAAGGGCAGGCGAAGTATGCCATCGTGGCCATGGACTATTTCCCCAAATGGGTGGAGGGCAGAGCCATTATCCACCATAACGGAGAGAAAAGAGCCACTGAATTCTTGAGGAAAAATATCATCTGCCGGTTCGGGATTCCCCGAGCCATCATCACTGATAACGGGAAGCAATTTGACAGCAAAGGTTTCAGAAAACTCTGCGAGGACCTCCAGATTGCCCTAAGATTCGCCACCACACCAGCCCATCCCAAATCAAACGGCTAAGTCGAGGCGACAAACAAAACCATCAAGGCCAACCTCAAAGCTCGGCTCGGATCCAGCAAGGGCCTATGGGTCGAGGAACTACCTAGGTACTATGGGCACACCGGACAACCTATAAGGACTCCACAGGAGAAACTCTGTTCTCCTTAGCATACGGGTATGAAGCTGTCATCCCGGCAGAGATCGGAGAGTAACCTCTCATAGGGTTCAGCACTACGAGGGTAAACAAAATGAAGGACTTATCAGAAACCACCTCGACCTGATCGAGAGAAAAGAGAGAGAGGTCGGCCATGAAAACACACAATCTACCAACAAAGGATGGCCCGATTCTACAATAAAAGAATTCGGACACGAACTTTCATCCCGGGCGACCTAGTGCTAAGAAAGGTCACCCTAAATACTCGAAAGCCAAAGGAGGGCTCCCTGGGCGCCAAATGGGAAGGGCCCTACAAGGTGGTAAAAGTGGTGTGAAACCAGGGTTGTACATCCTAGAACGGCTGGACGGCACAAGATTAAAAAAGCCATGGAACGCTGAGATGTTGAGGAAATACTTTCAGTAAACTTTCCCTTCCTCCTATCTATTTACAGCAAAAAGGACAGGGGTCCAAATACATGAAGCCTCTCTCAAAATGACCTACAGAGAGTTGTAAGAAGGGCAGTACGTCCCCGAGCATAAATAAAAAACTTTTTTTTTCCTACCACTCTCAGATTAGAACTTTACGAAACCATATTCAAAAAAAAAAAAAAAAAAAAAACTCGGGGACATGCTTACGACAACGATCCAAAGCTAAAACTCGCAGCTGCCCGACCACATATACCACCACCAAAAATGCAAAGAGTCACACCAGAATCATTCGACTCCATACAAAAAAAAGGCAGGAGAACATAGAGAAGCATAACAGTAGGAAGAATATACCATTAATGTTTCAATCGACTCGGGGCTGGATTTCGTTCCGCCGAGGCGTCTGTTTATTCGGCTCGAGGCTGGATTTCGTTCCGCCGAGGCCGTCTGTTTATTCAGCTCGGGGCTGGATTTCATTCCGCCGAGGCCTCTTCATTATTCGGCTCGGGGTTGGATTTCGTTCCGCCGATGTCGTTTGATGCTTCGGCTCGGGGTCGGGTTACGTCCCACCAAGTCAGCTCCTTTGGTTTGGGGAGGTAACATTCCCCCAGAACCGAATATCTTCTTTGCTCGAGACCCTCAGGAACGTACCCGATGTAATGGATCCGTGGGAAAGCAGGAAAGCATAGCACGGGGGATGATGATGCCCCCGTGACGATTGCTAGCTCCAGTGATACCGGAACTAAGGAGGAAAATACCCTTAGTAGTCCGGACGCTCTTTGATCCATTCATCATCCGGATCCGTGAGAGACACGGCACGGGGATGCGTTGTGCCCCTGTGGCGTGTGCCTGCTCCAGCGTGGTTAGGAGGAGCCCTCATACAATACACATGCTCCCCGGTGAAACCGACGTGTAGATGATATGCCATTACCATTCAAACGCTTTTCTGATCCGAATCCTGGTTCTCCGGGACGCTGAATTGAAAGATTCAGGATTGTGTTTTGGAGACCTCAGACGGGACGCTGTCTTGAGACATCCACGCTGTCGTTTATCCTTGCAAAACATTTTTTATTTTAGGATAGGTGCTAAGTCACCCCCGTTTTTTATTTTATTTTATATGATACGAAGAATACCGAGAGAACCGAAGTTAGAGAAAAGAAGAGTAAAACTACCTTTGCCATTTGAGAGCTCATCTCGGTCACCACAGCCTCGGGCGAGATATCCTCATATCTCGAAACCTCCCCCGGGGGAATGACCTCGGCCAATTCATTAAAAGCCGGCACTAGATGTGAGGTAGCCTCCCGGATGCTCTCTCACAAGTCATCCACCCCGAGGATTACTGGACCCTTTCGCTTCTTGGAGGAGCCCCCAAATGATTTTTTCCCCCGACGGACGTCTTTCTTCTTGCCCGGGACAGGATCCTCCTCCTCCTCTTGAACCAACTCGGTCTCCTCTGACCCGAACTGACGCCTCCTCTTCCTAAGAGGCTTCGGCGGACTGACGAGACGAGCAGATCCTGACGATTGCGCACCAGGAGAAGATAGACCCCGAGCAACCAGCTGAAGCCCTTGAGACTCCCTCTCAGCCCCAGCAGGGTCAGTTGTGCCCGGGAAGTTCCAGCTTCCGCATGACCGGCCTTCTTCATAGTATCGGCCAACTTCTCAAGAAACTTTGGCCTCTTCGACATGCCTACAAAAAAGGGGAAAAGGGAATCAGGACCCGAGCATATAACAAAGACATCAAACACATGATAAAGAAACAGGGAAGATCATCAAAACAGCCAGCAGACATCTACCTATCCGACCTGCGACCTCCGGAGGGACGGTCCGAATGAGGCCGGACTTAACAAAGGCTGCATCATTAACTAACTCCTTCCAGTGGGCGGCATATCCCCGAGCCCAATGTACCCGCCTCCGAACCTGACGAGAAACCTTGGGAGCATCCCGCCAACAAGCTGGGAGGAATCGGAGAAGTTAGAAGCCTAATAAACTAAAAACGAAAACAAAGTAAGGGGGGTATTAAAACTCCTAACCTCGCGCTCTGAAGATGTCAGGGACCGAGACGTCCTCTCAATAAAATCGCAAGACCCGTCCCCAGTCTCCTGTGGCCCAAAACCAAAGATCCTTGAAATTTTTATTGGAGTCGGGGAGTTTGCGGACGACATTGGAAGAATCAGCATACGCAGAAAGGTAGTACCATCCGTGGTGCGACCTGGGATTAGCCTTCAGCCGGTATAATCTCTTAACCTCTTCGAGAGAGAGAAGGCTCGCTAAACCCGCTCGGTGCCAGACCACATGCATGCCGGCCAAAATCCGCCAACTATTCAGACTCAATTGACAAGGAGCGATCTCCATCTCGGCCAGCATCCAAACAAAGTAACGTTGCATCGGCAGCCGCAGCCCACACTCAAAGAAGGCAGGAAGAAGTGCCACCGAGCCCTCGTCAGGTTGGCTAGCACGATCCATGAGACCGGGAACTTCAAGAGCAATATCTATTGGGATATCATATCGTTGCCGCAACAACACCAGATCATCCTCAGTTATTCAAGAAGGCGATTCATGTCCAGAGCCGAGCTGTCCAGATCACCGGGCTCTAGGTCCTTCCGAGGAACCCTCTGATGGTAGGAGTCTTGTTCGATCTCAGAAGGAGTATGGGTAGTGTTAAGGTCTTCTACACTAGGTGCCCCCGAGCCCGAGGAGAGCTCCTCAGCAGGGGGAGTTGAGATTTTAGCAGGCTTTTTCAGGGGAGGAACTGCTGTCATACATCTCTGACACCCAGAAAAACAAAAAGGAATGGGAAGTCAGTCTATAGCAAAAAAGAAACTACTCACGGTTTCCATGTTAGCTAAACATGTGGTCTCTAAAGTGCCCTAAGGCAAAACCCAGCAAACCGTAAATCTTTCCCTAGCGAGCACTCGAAAATGAACAGCAAACACAGATTCACAAACACAAAAAAGGAAGAGATCGTCCAGAGGACTTACTTGTTCTTCTCGGAAAAAGCAGGAGGTTGTGCAGTACGATTGTGCCCGTTCCTTATGTTCGCAGCAGAAGAAAAAGAAAAAAGCCCGCGGTTGAACTTCGAGAGCACGGAGATGTTTTCAGGAAAGAAGGAGAAAATGTCGAAAAAGATGGAACAGTGAAAGCCTCGCCTTCTTATAGTCATGGCAAAGACGCTCGTGACCGTTGGATCTAAGGGAAGAACCCGGATGAACGCCAGGTGTCGACTATAAAAGAGGTCTTCCAAGTTTGAACAGACAGTTGAGATCAGCCCACTGCGAAGACGCCTCTACACGGTCGATTCGTCCCCTTTTTTGGCGGGAACCCGGCGGATGTTTGACAAGTGTCGAAAGTAGAAGAAACCCTAAAATTGATTTGATAGGCATTTAAGCGGACGTGACTGTTGCGTGTCTCGAGACAAAGCACTTGGAAAGAGGCGACAAAACGTTTCTCGACACCGGACCGACCTCCAACAGAGTGAATCAGAAACACCTTCTTTATATAGTTCCCGGCACCAACTTGCACGCTTGTTGGAACCGAGAACTAGGGGACAGATGTTGATGGTGTTTTCAGGCACAATGACATTTAAGGCAGCACGACGAGGACAGAAGGGTAATTCCCTGACTGGTTGAGATCATCAAAAACCGACCCGACCACAACATGTAGAGACCGACCACTTTGGTTCGGATGACCGAGCACTATAAGGCGCGGCAGAAGAAACACTCTCAGCATAAAAGATTGTCATGACCGACCTCATGAAGACCGACCAGATGGCGAGACGTATTCAAGATGATGACACCCTATCTTGCGGATAAGATAAGACGAATTATCCCACTCTCACAAGGAAATGAAGTCAGAATCCGAAAAGGAATAAAAAAGAAAGAGAAGAGAGAAAGGAAAATCAGACTAGGAATCCTGCAAGGAAGAAAGAAGACTAAAGTTCAACTAGGATTTCTTATGCGAATAGGAGTCTGATTTCTGTGTTCTTATAAATGGGAGGGCATAGTATGTGTAAAAGGCATCATAAAAAAATGAGTGATCAGAATCATCAAGCTCTGATTTGTAAAACAAAAAAGAGACATGAGAAGCGTATTGAGTAATAAAAAGTACCATCCTGTTCTTGTCCGTGGACGTAGGTCGGATCCAAAATCCACCGAACCACGTTAAATCTCCTTGTTGATTAGTGTGTTTATCTGTCTTTTGCTAAATTTGCTTTGGTCCCCCATAAACCAAACAAATTCACTATTGAAAGAGGATTATCTCGGAGGTGATATTCACATATTACCCTGGGACCAAAATCCACCGTCAACAAAAAATTTCCTAAAATGGCTCCTTAATAAATGCCTTTAAGACACTCATTAGTATTTCCCAAATATTGTTAGTAATTTTGAGTATTATTTATCCAATTGATATTAAATGATTTGAATACTTCAAAAACTATTCAAAGAAATTAAAAAACTTGTTTCAAAATTAAATAAAAAATAACTCAATTAACAAAAAATACTGGAAGGGACTGGAGTTTATTATATTTTCAAAATAATAGAGATTAAAATTTATATTTATAAAATTATAAAAATTAAAATATCATTATGATAATTTGTAAAATAATTGGGTATCTTTTTTCCTGATAGCAAAGATATAACCTAGGCAAAAAAATATTCCAAGTAGTTTCTGATAAATTGAGTTGAGTTGAGATGTGTGTTGTTTAAAAATTAAATGATGAGATAATGCTTGCCACGTCCCACACCAATTTGATGCGAAGTGGGTATTATTGGACATGTTCCAATTCTTGAAACAGTCGAAGTTGTCGCTTGCCTGCCGATACCAATGTCAATTCAGTTTGAGCGATCAGCATATTTTTTATGAGGTAAATTTCAGGGCCCACTGTGTCGATTTGGAACATGAATCTTGCTACTAGCGGTGTTTATAGGATCGAGTCAACTTACGACCTGACTCGACGTAATCGATTCGGTCTGATCGAATTTGTAAAATAAAAAAATAATTCCGGATCACAGTAAACTCAATTTGTAAAATCAGATCGGATTGTAGGTTACATTTTCAAAATTTGATTTCGGGACTTGTCTTTCAATGCACAAAAAGTAACCTACCAATTTTTTTTTTTTTTATGTTAGTCATTTGATTATGAGGATGAAATATTTCTCAGCCCAAGTGTTTTAAGCCCATATTTAAGTCCTAGTGAATATAGAGGAATTTTTTTTTTTTTTTTTTTTTTTTTTTTTTGGTTTGGTAGCAGCTGGACCGAGGGCTTTGAGAAGGCTGAACTTGGATGAGCTTCAAGAAGGATTAGAATCGGAGCCATCCATATCATCACAAGTAATACATCAAACAAATCATAATGTAATAGTATTTGGCTCATGCGTGATTCAATTTCAACTTAGATTGTTTCGTCCTCTAATTATAATTCTTTAAGAATCTAATGACACTTGAGTAGTGACACCTATTAATATTAACGGACTATGTCATCTGTTTTTTAAAAAAAAAAATTTAGTAGAGATCTTGCGTAACGCGTGGGTTAATTTGGATAATATTTCAACATTTATAAACCAACTGTTCTATGGAGCTATATCGAAAATCAATTTCTATATGGGACATCATTTAGATGTTGATTTAGCATTAAGATTTAAGATCGAAAATACTAATGAATCCAGAAATTCAAATAGGATTTTTTTTTGAAAATAATTAAAATAGGATTGATAAAAAAAAAAAAAAACTGAAATGTATTCAAATAAAATAATAGAATTTGGATCCATTATTTTGATAGGTTAAATTTTTCATAATCTTCTACCAAGCGTGCTTAATAATAATGTACGATTAACATTTATAATTTATAAAACACACGGTAAAAAACTTAACTGAACACTGAATCCAAGTCACTCTCCGCAAATTATATAGAATAATTAAAGCCATATTGTTAAATCTAGACAGCACCGATCGATTGAGCTGATCTTACCAAACATTCTCCTCTATAACTATGAATCACCAATTCAAGAAAAGGAAAAGAAATTAAAGGACAAAGATATCAGCATTTACAAATAGACTTAATTTTTTCACTCCTCAGAACCTGTCAATACATTATTCATAATCTGCATGACTTTTAGTCTCATTTGTATTAAAGCTAAAATGTAATCAGGTTTCTCTGAATAGCTCATCCAAGTCCATGGACTCGCTCTTTGGAATTCTTCAGGGTCTTGACTTTTTCGATCACATTTGCTGACCTTCTAGAATCTTCCAAACGAGCTCTCTTCTTCATCAAAAATCCTTCTGGGCTTCTTGATTTTGATGTGTCCATTTTTCCAAGTAACCTGCTTTTCCTTATCACTTGCCATGATGATGATGATCTTCTCTTGGCTTGTGCTTCCAAAACTTTGTTCCACAATGACTCACTCAACTTTGACTTTTCCTCATTTACTTGAATGATGGTCTTCAAATCAAGAAGAGGTAAAGAAACAATTCCCATATTTAAAAATTTTAAAGAAATTAATTGTTCTTTCAATGCCAACTTAATTGGTTGCAGGACAAGACCACATAGCAAAAAAAGGTCACAAGGGTTTAGGGTTTTATATGGTAATTTGAGAGATGGGTTGGTTGCCAATTAAGATTATATATATATATATGATGATGCAAATTATTTAAAGGCACACAACCAATAGGAAGGGACCAAATGAAAAGATTTCATAGAAGGCCACCAAGGGAATAGGGATTAATGAATAGGAAAGAGCCAGTGTACCTAAGGATGTTGTTAAATGCTTTGGGCATGTTATCCAACTCAATGCACATGCAGCCACATGATTCTTCACCACCACCCTTCACATCTATCATATCAAAACACTCTGGATTATTCTCCTACTTCCATATTCAATGCATAGAGGGGAGTCCTTAGTTTTTCCTCATTCTAGCTCATAAAAAACATGGCATGCATGGCACTCCCTGTATATAATTATATTATCTTTAGGGTTTCATGATGGTGACTGGTGAGCTAATGTTTCCAAATAAGAAATCATGGCTCGTATTGGTATCATTTTTATATTGAGACTCTGATCATAATATAATGCATATAATAGAAAAAAATTTAAGATCTTAGTTATCAATTATGATTCGAAAGTGAATGTTCTTTTTGCCACCCTTCCTACGTGATATTTGTCTGCTTTGGTTACTTGACAGAGCTGTCTGAAGGCTACTCTCCTAAATGATCCCGCACGATTTTGTCCATATAGGGAGTCTTACCCACTTGAGTAGTTGTTGGACATACATAATTGAAATCTTGACACTCATGGGGTCATATCCATTTTTATATAAATCGTGCACACCTTTGCGTTTGATTGGACTCAAACCTTTAAATTGCTATCCATATATAGGTTCTAAGTCTAACCATGGTTGGTATGGTGGTACCACATGGTGACTTAGAACCTATAAAAGGATGAAATCGTAGATTCAAGTCACTATGAACACATGTTAGCTTGGTGGTATTATGGTGGGACTTAGAAATCATTTATAGACTTGATCCATGGTTCAAGTCACACCCATACATTATGTCAAATAATAATGTGTGGTAGGATATAAGCCCAACATATTAGGGCTGATGCTCGGAGTGCCAATCTGGATCGTATTTATGTTCGATTCATAAATACGAACAATTCTTTTTTCCATAATATTACTTATTTACGGTAGCACCTCTTGTTTTTATATACGTATTTGATCTAATTACGATTAGATTGAAACTAAATATGATTTAGTGATATGTATATATTAGACAAAGACCCCAGAATTTATAACGTAGTGCACAGTTACAAAATAGTTTGTAATTGACATTGGGAACGCCACTATAAGTTGTTTATTCTCAAATAAAGTTTTTGGTCAAGATTTACTAACACAGGTCGGTTAGTTAAATCAACTGAGACCATTATATGTTGTATATCGAGACTTGGTCCGATGGTTTATCCCAATGAACAATGATCTTGGGAGACTCGTATAGACATGTAGATGTTTATTTGATAAACAATGAACGACTCACTGAATATTTCCTAATAGATGGTACACCAACGTCAATAAAAATCTTCTCGGGTTGAGTAGCATAGTGGTCATTCGACTTGAGATATCACTATGGATATATGAGATATCTTCCACACTTTTATGTCAGTCACGTCACCGATCTATTTAGATCAGACCTCCTCTTGTTCGTTGGGTGTTGACCGATTCTCATGATATCATGTGTGTATCAAGATAGGATCCGTCAGTTTTGTGTTACAGAGCATATGTATTCATTATGGAATTGGTAATCTGTTAAATCCATGAGCCTGTGGTACACTATAGAAGTAAGTTGTAAGTGTTACTTAAGATATTGCTAATAGATACGTCGACGAGATTATACCTATAGAGATTTGACGTTAATATCTATATCTCTGGAATAATCTGAATACCTGTGACAGAGGGATTATACGTATGCGATGACCTCGACCTGTATGGTTCAACGAGTTTATCTGTGGTCGTCATAATTTACGAGTGGGTAGATTATGGACACGAAATTGGATTTTGTAACGGATATGCTTGAATCTAGAAAGTCTCACTAATAAGACACTCATAGAGTACTATGACAACATTTATAAATAATATTGATTATTTATAAATCGTTTAACTGTTAAACGAAAAGATACATGCTTAAAGGTTTTTTCAGCCATTTCCTAGTTAATGTGTATTTGGATTAAATACTTGATTTTATTAAATATACATTAATTATTTGTCAAATAAAGTATTTGACACATGTTCCAAATATGTGTATTATGGAAAATTTAAAGTAAACATGATACATGTTTTTAGATATTTGTATTAAATAATTATCTAATTATTTAATTATTAGAATAATTAAATACATTTATCTTTATCATTATTAAGTCTTTAAATGGCTAAATGTGATTGGTGCACATGTATATTTACTTTATGGAAATGGTGTTCAAGTTGAATTTAACTACCTTTTAATTTGATTAAAAAATTATAAAATTATAATTACCATTTTGCCCATGGTTTCGGCCAATCCTACATATAAGGGTTTCATTTTTCATTTGCTTCACTTTATGCTAATCCAAAAAGGATTACAAAAGAAGAGATTTGAGAGAGAAGACACAAAGTGCTAAAGCTTAAAAGTTAAGAAAAGCTTGGAAATCAAAGGTATTTTCATCTTTCATTTTCTAAGAAATTGTTTCTATTACTTTAGGCTATAACATATGATGTTCTTTTGTTTCTATACTCTCTTAGTTTTGTAACAAGTTGGTTGGAAGCATGAATGAAAGATGCGTGCATGTATGTAAACAAAGTTTGCTTAATAATGGTTAATAAACACACTTTTGGTCATTTGATGTCTTGGTTGTCATTCTATAGTTGTTAGGCCACTCAATGATGACCTAGAATTGTTCTTGAGTTGTTTCAAAGTGGTGAGACTTGATTGATGTTGTAGAGATTGAATTAAGTGTTGGATTGTGTTAATTTTGGTTAATTTGATTAATTGAGAAATTATGATTTCTAACCTAAACCAAAATTGGGGCTTTTCATATATATGTTTTATTTTGATGTATATAAGATATACAAATCATTTTGGTGTTGATTGAAAATCATCTAAGCTTGTTTTGACAAAATTAGGACCAAAATGAGCAAAAAAGAAATGTATTGGGACCTCACGGTAATTTGGAAAAATTGTGGAACAAATTTTTATGTTGCATTTTAATTATATAAGATGTACAAATTATTTTGGTAGTGATTGGATATCACATAATCTTGTATTTGACAAATTAGAACTAAAATGAACAAAATGCAAACTATTTAGGATATTTCCGTAATTATGGAAAATCTGGAA
>SKCR01053582.1:0-28311 GCA_019454045.1 Zanthoxylum bungeanum | reverse complement strand
CCTTCAGGAAAGCTTCTCAGGTTCAGGAATTGTTGTTCAATTGTTTCACTGACGTATTTAGGTGATATTTTTTTCCGGACACCGGTTTCAATGAAGGATTCATCAGAAGCATAATTTATGGTTGTTTTTTTGTCGCTATAGTCCGAATCTAACGAAATTCCACAATCCAGGCTGATAAATCCTGACAGAAATAAAGATACAGGCAGATCATCAGTTAGTGAATATACTGAAATCGAAATGAACTTTTAAAAAAAAAAAATGTTTTTTCCTGAAACCTGCTTGGAGCTGGGCGTGAACCAGAACAATAGGAGCTACTAGGAAGGTAAAGAGTAAATGCCTTAACATTTCCATGGCCATTTGGCTGCCTTTCTTGTTCATAATGTCCTATAAACATGATTACAATATTCAACTCAAATGTAATTATTAGGGACTTAGGCTCGGTGATGACCTGCGTATCGTACTGAGTTTTTCTTTTTTAATTATGATTGATAGTTATTAGATAAAAATTTAAATGTAATTGAATTTTAACCATGACATGATTTTATTTTAGGGATAACTAAAATTTATTTTTCATGTAATTTTGGTGAGCTAAATATTTTGTTATTATTTTTCAAAAAAACACTAGAAATTATGAAGATCAATACTAGACTTGAATATGAGCAGTCCACTCCTGATATTGTCTATGCGTGTAATAGAAAATTATGAAAAACCTACCCTAAGACAATTCAGTTCAACACTGAATCGCAAATTCATTATCAAGACGTGCCCACTACCAGATTTCTTTTTTCCAAAAATGCATTTGAATACTCTGAGCATCTTGGACAAAGACTTTTAGAGATTGTGACAAGGGAAAATTAATAGCCAACTTGATGTTGGCAAGCTCTTAAAAGTAAGACTTCTTCAAGCAAGAATTTTTGACAGTTTCTAGCAAAGATGAACCTTTAGTGGGCTTTTATAATTCATTGACTTAAATCTACATGGTATAATTTTATCTTCAATGATTAAAAAACAAGAAGACAGTATGTTTATTTGTTATTCTATTGATAGTTGACCAAGCAGATTTTTTTTTTAAAATGATTTCAGGAACATGCGAAACATCAAAATAAGTCCATACATCTTAACTATCATGGCATAAATGATCAAAGAGATACAATTGTGTGTGTATGTGAACATTTTAAGAGAGAATGATCAAAGCCTCCTGTTTCAAAATATATCAAAATTGTCACATTTTCCTCATGTTTTAATTTTCAATTTTTTAACTTATGAGCAAATTGTTAGTGATAAATTCTCATGATAGATTTTGATGATATAATATTAGAAGACTTGATTTTTCTTTGTCAAGAGTTTTCTACTACGTCAACAAATCTTGGTGTTGATTGTTTTGGTTGATTGTTTACTTTCCGCGCTTTATTATTACATTGATTTTTATTGTGTTGATAAGACTTAGGGTGTTTGGACTTAGTTATAAAAACTCTACCCCTAAACTTGTATTAGATAGAGTTGTTTATAATTCCGCACATTACACTCATTCCTTCCCATAGTTGCATAGGGTCAGAACAAACTACGAATTTTTAGATAGTGATAAAAATTCATATGCAAATAAAAAATGAGATTAAGTGGATAAAGTCCAAGGCATGAGAAACATAGAAATATATCCGGCAACATCGTCCCCAATGGGTGTGGCTTGGTGGTGTAGGGTCCAGGATCTCACCTTGAGGTTATGGGTTCGAATCCAGGAGTGCACTTCTTGTAAGAGCCTGGGACAGCCGGTAATTTTACCTGCGCCGCGGCCCAGAATAGGTGGTTTGGTGGTGAGTTTCCAACGTTTTCAAAAAAAAAAAAAAAAAAAAAAATATCCGGCAACATCTTTTGGTATGTGTATGATTGATCATCTGTATCATCATGTCATTTACAATTTCTTAAGAGATGAATAGTACGTGTAGGAAAATTTCTACCAAGATGCCATAATATAAAAAGTAAACTTGGCTGCCCAAGTCAATGATAGCAGAGGAACTACAATTGCAGACAAATCGCTTCGTTTAAAAATAATAAGTGATTATGAGAAGTCACTTTCTATGAATTAATATTATTTTATAATCAATCCACTATATATGAAAAAGTAAAACATAATATTAAAAGAATATACATTGCAATTTCTTATTGATATTTCAAGTTCATAAGATTATTGAATGTTTCAGCATTCAAGTGTAGCATCCAACATCATAGTAAAAGAATTATGTAAAGATCCTAATTCTCAATGAATATAGTTCTACTATTCTAGTGTGTTTAAGTTCGGAATGGGTGGTTGGATGATGAAATTTTCAACGATTCAAAAAACAAAAAGTCAATATTATATTTAGACTAGACCGGGCTATAGCCCAAACGAAATCCCTGTTATTCATTTCAAATTTCAAAGTCAATGTTTGCATGTAGTTATAGAGTAATTATTTTGAATTTCTACTCTAAATCATATTACTCCTCCTCACTCAGTCCACACTTGCATATTAATTTTAATCATTTATCAAGTTTTTTTTCTTAAATTTCAAAATTATTTTCTATTATCTCATTTTTTTAGTATTGTGTTTTTATTATGCTATATGTTATTATTGTATAAAAATCATAATATTCCTCTAATTATATATACATTTGTTCTACTTATAAAATTTTATATGGACCTTAAATATATAAATATTAAAATTTTAATTTAACCCGGCATATAAGTACATCCTGAGTTACCTCTGGTTTTATATTGGAATATTAAATCACATTGAGTGGAGTGGAGCAGACAGCTTGTGTTGGATCACATGTGACATGACAAATCCAAATCAGCCTCGCATGCTTGATGCAGTATTTGTGAAATTGCCACGCATCAATTAAACACTCAATCAATAACATACCCAAAGTAAAAAAAAAAAAAAAAAAAAAATCTATTTAGATTTAAATTTGGATTTAATATTGAGTTTTTTTATAAATTTATGTCACAAGTACGGTTAAGATTTAAAAACTTTTAAATTATTATCGAATAACTAGCAATCACAGTTTATATAAATAAAAAAAAAAATCCAGCACAAAAATTGGGCTCAATATCAGTGGCGGTGCCACTTGGTGCTCAGGAGGGGCTTCAGCCTCTGTTGGGCCCAAGAAAAAATAGATAATTTTTTTAATGAATTATTATTATTTGATTTATTATAAAAGGTCCTTTTAAAATTTTTAAACTTCAACATATCAAATCTTAAGGTAAAATATTTTTGTTTTCTAATTTTTTTTTTTGGTTAATTTTTTTGGCCACCACTTTAAATCAATCAACCAACTATTTAGTTAAAAGGGTCCCAAAATTGTACTTTTTATATTTATTTATGGATATGAGTCTCGTTTCAGGAACTTATCTATGACCTTTCAAAATTTAAGATAAATAAAAGACGCCCCTGAATTTAGCCCCTCCTGGATCAAATTCCTAGCTCCACCACTACTCAACACTGAAACCATGTACTTTAGATTTAGTCATAAAACCAATATTTGACAACTAAAGACTGTTAAGGTTGAACTCGTTATAAAATACGGCTTTGTTTGGATTGATGTTTGAGATGGTAGGATAAGATACGGTAAATTAAAAAATGGTGTTTATGAAGAAGTGTTTTTTAGGGTTATGGTCAGTGACGACCCTGGACAGGGCCCAAAAATTAAGGGGGCACTAAATTGTTGGGGTTTAGGTATTATGTCTCATTTTTATATATTTTTTCAAGTAATATAATTTGGGCGTGAGGGCCTAGCCCCCAGCTTCGCTTGGGTTCCAGCTCTCGTTAAATATTATTTTTTAAAACATATGTTTTCGTAATGAAAAAGGGCATATTTTGAGTTATCGCACCGGGCACCCAAAAATTCAGGACCGGCCCTGGTTATGGTTATTGATGGTTATTTCTGATAAGATTACACAATCAAGCTAATCAAATGGAGAAAATCAAGGAATCTCAATCTTTTAATATTATGTCATTTATTTAGTAGTTAATCTTTTCCTATCTTTGTAATCTCCTTCCTATTTTAAATTTCAAACAATGTGTATATATAGTACTAAATGCCATTGTGAATAATAAGAAAAATATATTTCTTCAACTCTATCATCTCCAAACTTCAACATGGTATCAGAGCCCAGATCCCTTCTCTAAAATTTTTTTTTTTTCTTCTTTTCCAACATCACTTGGCGAATATTAATCCACTATCTCCATCCACTGTTTCAATGGCCGCCGACGGTACCCAAAATGTCATCCCCAACGCCCAAGAACCTACCAAACCCTTGATCGTAGTTGCCATTCACAACTCCATCAAACTCACATCAACGAATTACCTCTCCTGGAAAACCCAAATTGAAGCCATTCTCATCGGCTATGATTTACAACAACACATTGATGGAAATCATCACACCCCACCACGTACCATCACCCGTAATAATGTCACTTCTCCAAATCCCGAATATCACACCTGGCTACGCCAAGACAAACTAATCTTTGCAGCTCTGGTCGGCACCCTATCACCATCTCTAGTTCCTCTCATCACCCAATCTAACAACACCTATGAAGCCTGGCAAACCGTCGCCAACACCTATGCCCGTCCATCTCGTGGCCACATCAAACAACTCAAGGATCATCTTAAACACATCACAAAATGTCCTAAAACCATTACCGAATACATGCAATCCATCAAAGCCACAACCGATCAACTTGCCGCCCTTGGAAAACCTCTTGACCATGAAGATCTAATTGAAAAGGTGCTTGACGGACTTGACGATAACTATCAGTCCATCATCGACTCTGTCAATGGCCGTGATTCCCCTATTCTCTTTGATGAACTCCATGAAAAACTCATCAACAAAGAGCTATCTCTCCACACCAGGACCAGCTCCCATTCCCACCCGGCATCCGCACATCCCACCAATGTTCGGACCTACAACCGACCTCATCCTAATCACACTGCCCAGACCGGTCGGTATACACCCACCACCAACTCCCAACTTCCCAGAAACTCTTCCACCAACACCAGAACCGATCGACCTCCTCGTCCATTTCTTGGTCGGTGCCAATGGTGCCGCAATCAAGGCCATGTGGTCTCTCAATGCCCTCTCTTCCGCCAAAACTTCCCAGATGCGCAACCACCAACCCGGCCGACCAACTCGTCCAACCCTCGCCCGACCAGTCCCTGGCAATATCAAGCAAATGTTACCACCACCCCTTCATCCAACCCTGCCTGGCTTCTCGACAGTGGAGCCTCACATCATGTCACTACTGATCTGAACAACCTTGTTCTTCACTATCCTTATGACGGCACATATGAAATAATGATTGGTGACGGCACTGCACTTCCCATCTCCCACCATGGTTTTACCTCTCTTAATACTTTAACTAACTCATTTACCTTATCTAATGTTTTATATGTTCCCAATATGAAACGTAATCTCATCTCCATTTCTCAATTTTGCAAGTCCAACAACACTTCCATAGAGTTCTTACCATCTTCTTTTCATGTGAAGGATCTTCGCACGGGGGCAATTCTGTTGCAAGGTCGGACTAAAGATGGTGTATACGAATGGCCGACCCCCCCACTCGGTCACTTCCAATTGCCTTTTCAAGTGTCAGCTCCCTTGTACCTGAGTGGCATCATCGGCTCGGGCATCCCTCGTCGTCCATCTTTAACCGCATCATGTCTTCATTTAATTCTGCTGTTTCTATTTCCTCTCATTCAAATTTTCATTGTAATGCATGCCAATGCAATAAAAGTCACAAATTACCGTTCTCTTCCTCTACTCTTACTACATCTGCACCTCTTGAGGTTATATTTACAGATTTATGGACCTCACCGGTCTATTCCTTTGATAACTTCAAATACTACATAATCTTTATAGACCATTTCACAAAATACATATGGCTTTATCCCATAAAACGAAAATCTGACACCCGTGATGTCTTTGTGCGTTTCAGGGCGCTAGTCGAAAAATTCTTCAACCGCCCTATCATATCACTCTACTCCGACAATGGGGGGGAATACCAAGCCCTCTCTTCCTTCTTAACAATCCATGGGGCCTCTCATCTCACTTCCCCTCCTCATACTCCTGAGAACAATGGGTACTCTGAACGTCGTCATAGACATATCGTCGAGACAGGTCTTTCTCTTCTTACTCACTCCTTCATGCCTCTCTCATATTGGCCCTTTGCATTCTCCACTGCTGTCTATCTTATAAATCGCATGCCTACACCAACCTTACACCACAACTCTCCTTATCTCAAACTCTTCGGTCATATACCGAACTACTCGAAACTTCGCAGCTTTGGCTGTCTCTACTACCCTTGGCTCCGTCCATACACATCTCACAAACTCGAGTCTCGGTCCTCTCCCTGTGTCTTCGTAGGATATTCTCTCACTCAGATGGCTTATCTATGTCTCGAGCCGTCCACAAATCGGCTTTACACCTCTCGACATGTCCGCTTCGTTGAGTCAATTTTTCCTTTTGCCACCTACCCTTTGTCTTCTTCTCGTGCAACTCCTTACACCATCTCTGAATGGTGCTCCATGACCTTACCGGTACTGGAGTCACCATTGCAGAATGCCAACTCTGCACCCCCACAGAATTCCGCACCCATCAATGCCCCTATCCGACCACACCCTCCATCTCACATTACCATCACTTCACAAGCCCCAGCCGACCACAGAAGTCCTCTCGGGCATAACCAATCCAGAGCATCATCATCGATTACCAATCAAACCAATCCTTATCCACCAGATACACGTCCTCAATTACCCCAACTAGCCGATCACTCATACCTCGACCGACCCCATGCGCACCCAAGTCCACCACCCCTCGCCGAAATCCCACATTACAACCGACCTCATACAAACAGCCGAATCACAACCCTCCCCAACAACACAACCCACGACACTCCACCTGATCACTCCCGACCACCAACCAACACCGACCACACAAACACCAACCGACCACATGACCACTCAACCACAACATATGTGCCCGACCACACCACCACCGACTAAACACATGAACCCTCAACTTTACCACTCATACCCACCCACCCCAAAACCGACCACTCACATGAACCCTCCAATTTACCACGTGTCATTATCACACGTTCCAAGAACAACCTCCACAAACCAATTCAAAAACTTAACCTCCACGCCCAGCTTCAGCAACCTAGTCTCGAACCCACCACCATTACCTAAGCCCTCAATGACCCTAAGTGGCGCCACGCTCTGTCGGAAGAGTATAATGCTCTTCTTCGCAATGGGACATGGGAACTAGTGCCACCCTGTCCCGACCAAAACCTGGTCGGCTGTAAGTATCTTTCGCACCAAATTTACTGCTAATGGTTCTATTGACAGGTACAAAGCTCGATTAGTTGCCAAAGGATTCCATCAACGTCCTGGCGTGGATTATTATGAAACCTTCAGCCCAGTCATCAAGCCGACCACTGTTCGTATTGTTCTCAGTCTTGCGGTCAGTAGAGGATGGTCTCTCCGACAACTTGACATCAACAATGCATTTCTTCAAGGCACTCTCACTGAAGATGTTTATATGTCACAACCTTCGGGCTTCATTGATAGGGATCATCCTCATCACGTCTGTAAACTTCGCAAAGCAATCTACGGCCTCAAACAAGCCCCTCGAGCATGGTACCATGAACTGCGCCAATTTCTTCTACGGTCCGACTTCACCAACTCACAGGCCGACACCTCACTGTTCATCTTCACCAACAGCCACACCACACTTTATCTCTTAGTCTATGTCGACGACATTATCATTACTGGAAGTGATGCTGAAGCTGTCCGACGATTCATTGACCAACTCTCTCAGCGCTTCTCTCTCAAAGACCTTGGCCAGCTTGCTTATTTCCTTGGGGTGGAGGTTATTAGCCACAACAATGATCTTTTCCTCAGTCAGCGCAAGTACATTGCCGATCTTCTCACCAGAACCCACATGATAGACGCCAAGCCAGCCCCAACTCCTCTGCCAACACACCCGACACTGACATTACAATCTGGATCTCCTTTACCTGATCCGACCGAGTACAGAAATGTCGTCGGTAGCCTCCAGTATCTCTCCCTCACACGCCCAGACATTGCTTATACAGTGAACAAACTTTCCCAGTTTATGCATCAACCGACCACTGACCATTGGCATGCAGTCAATCGTCTACTGCGATATCTCTGTGGCACTCTGGACCATGGCATATTCCTCCGCCACAACTCCCCTCTCGCACTTCATGCCTTTTCCGACGCAGATTGGGCTGGTAACAAAGACGACTTCACCTCCACTGGTGCTTACATAGTGTATCTGGGTCATAATCCTATTTCCTGGAGCTCCAAGAAACAGCGCACGGTTGCACGCTCATCCACCGAGGCAGAGTATCGATCAGTAGCCTCCACTGCCGCCGAAATTAGATGGATTTGTGCTCTCCTGACTGAACTAGGTGTCACACTCTCTCTCCGACCAGTCATCTACTGTGACAATGTTGGGACAACCAATTTATGCTCCAATCCTGTTTTTCACTCGCGCATGAAACACGTAGCGCTTGACTACCACTTCATCCGAGAACAAGTACAAAATGGTCTACTCTTGGTCTCCCACATCTCTGGAGCTGATCAACTGGCAGACGCCCTTACCAAACCACTAGCACGGTCACCTTTCGACACACTCAAGTCCAAGATCGGACTCTCTCCCAGACCGTCCATCTTGCGGGGGCATGATAAGATTACACAATCAAGCTAATCAAATGGAGAAAATCAAGGAATCTAAATCTTTTAATATTATGTCATTTATCTAGTAGTTAATCTTTTCCTATCTTTGTAATCTCCTTCCTATTTTAAATTTCAAACAATGTGTATATATAGTACTAAATGTCATTGTGAATAATAAGAAAAATATATTTCTTCAACTCTATCATCTCCAAACTTCAACAATTTCATGGGTTATAAATCCTTAAAATTTGTACGGTTCATAACACTCCAAATTGGAGTGTTTTGATGGTTTTAAATAATTAAATACCAAAAATACCCTAATTAGTAAATGTAGTTATTTTCATTGAAAAGATAATTTTGTATTTTCATATTTAACCTTACCTTCTAATATCTCCTAACCAAACACAATAAAGTTATTAAACCACCACCTTACCCTACCATACTCACAAACATAAAAAGGAAAATTACTTTATTTTACCTTCTATTACCTTATCATACCATACTTTAATAAACATTCCCCCACCCAATCCAAAGAAATGGTATATTTCAAAGTAAATTATTCCTCTCTTTTGTTTGAAGTCCTATTCATCGTTTAACGTACAGTTTGATAAGTTTATAAGTTAAGTGATACTGTTGAGGAAAATATCCCACATCGGCTGAGATAAACAATTAAATTCAAAATATAAATATTGGGCAACCATCAACTCTCAAGCTGGCTTTTGGGTTGAGTTAGGCCCACAAATTTCAATATGGTATCAGAGCCACACTCATGCACGGGTGGACCCACACTACCTGTCCACGTGACATGAACCAGGCAAAAGACCGGTTTGCACGTGAGGGAGAGTGTTGTGGAAAATACCCCACATCAGCTGAGATAAACAATTAAACTTAAAATATAAACATTGGACAACCTTCAACTCTCAAGATTGTTTTCGTAACTAAAACTTGTGACCTCTAGATCATAATGGAGTAATCTCATGATTACACTAAGTCCCATCCTCCCATAACTGTTGTTGATGTTAAGAGAAAATTAAGCTTTCTTAATCAATCATTAAATGACTGACCACATTTATCTTTACAGGTGACACTTTCCCAGTTGGTTGTGCTTTCGATGAATCAATCGTTCACCACAAGGTCCTTTCCTATCCAGATTCTGTAAAAAAAATAAGAGATACATTAAAGAGTTTTCGCCATTAGAAAGTTCTGACTCGTATTCCTTTGTTGATGCTGCAGTATTTCAAAGAAAATCCAGACTGCTACAATCCTGCTTACAACACTGAATATGGAGTTTACTCAGAAGGATGTGGATTGGACAATGTAATGATGTCGTGGGGACACGATGACTACATGTACTTGGTAAATTTTTACTTCCATTGATGAAATTTTGCATTGGTTTCCTTAAGTTACATTGAGGATGAGCCTTACTATAACGGTAAGGTTACTTCATTGTGATCTGAAGGTCACATGTACAAGTCGCAGAAACAATTATTTTTGCGAATAATAAAATACCACTCATTCTATGGTAAGTAACAAGGCACTTCACTAAGAAGTGCTTATACATTAAGTTATATTAATGGAAGTGATTTTCATGTTGCAGCACTGCACAAATCCGAAGCATATAAGCACTTAATGAATGAGGAGGATGTCGAAAACTTGAAGTGGCTGCAAGTATTCAGGTAAGTTCTTGTTTCAGCAAATATGACCTTTACAGCAAAAGCAAAGTCCGGATAGATGTCGAAAAGGTCAAGCCTTACTATCTTTCCCTCGTCGAAAAGGTGAGTTTTAACTCAGTACACAAGACTCCCGCTATAAACATGATCTGGGAAAGGTCCTAATAAATATCTAATATGAACATCATTTTGCAGTGCTTCCCAGCCAAGCTAAAATGGTTAGACTCTGGAGCTGTGAAGCTCGAAGGCTCATTATATGAGTAGCAATGAGATTGGCAGAGAAGTTAGCTGATGAGTATGATGATGAATGAGTTTTTGAGAGGTCATCATAGCTGCTTTGTCAAATAAATAAGCTAGTTTGAAAGTTATGTATGATGAATAAAAATTTATGATGTAGTTTATGGTTTCTGTAAGAATTAATTTAGTGTGTTTGTTTCTAATAAAACATCCTATTTATTAATTTAATTGTGCAAGACATGTCCTAGAGGTAACGGTAAAATTAATCGAGGTTTGAGTCACAAAAATAACCTATTTATTAGAAAAAAATAAGGATAAAACTACGTACATATTGAATTATATATATATATATATAACATTCTATTTATTAATTTAATTATACGTTCGAGTCCCTTTTGTATAAAAAGCAAAGGTAAGACTACATAGACATTGAATTCTCCTCGTGTGGAAAGCTTCCACATTCGTGTGCTGAGACTGAGACCATCCTTTGTTAATTGTACAAGATGTGTCCTTTATTAGGATAAAATATTTCTATTTGATATTCAGATTAAGAATTTCAGATTTCTGAATCAATTCAGATTTCAGCTAAAAAGCCAAGTATTTGATGATGATTGATACAATGAGAAAATGGTAATACAAATGTCAAATGATATTAGAGTCAACTCTCAATCGAAAGTGTGCCAAGTACTCGCAAGACTGCAAGTTTCAGAGACATGGTCTTCTACAAATCATAACTAAGGATCTGCCTTCTTTTCAGGGAGAAAGGAAAAAAAAAAACTTTAATAACACTTTCAGCAGAGAGAATTTGAATTTTCTCAATTATTTTCATAGAAATAACATAATATGTCTATAATACCCAAGTCTTTTATCTACATAGAAAGGGAATAAATAAGGGTACACAAATAAATTAGGAATCTTAAATTATCTATACTGGATGTTCTTCTTCATATACTTTGGAAACTGGACAGTACCATCCTTACAGGCACTGGTTATTTCTTCAGATTATTCTGACTCCCTGGACCTGGGACTTTTAGTACAGTGCTTTCAGAGCTTCTGTTGTTTCCTCTTCACTAGCACTACATCGGTTCAATCCAGGCCTAGAAACATGCAATGATAGAAAAGATAACATATAGCGAGATAAATAGAGGCATTGGTATCAGTTTATGACTGTTATCCATCAACCACAACATTGAATATAAATTATGATTTTCAAGACATCTCTAATTAAGCCTATTGTGATTTTAGCAGCAAAGTTATCTACTGATTTATCTCGAGTTCCGAATTGCCATATCATGAATGTTGCAAAAATGAAATATTATATTGCTACTGAAACAGAACTTACAGCCAGTTAAGCATGCTGCACAACCACTTCTCAGGTAGATTGTCAAGATTTGTACCAAATGGAAGAAGTCGCCATTTCTGACACTCGTCACAACATACCCAATTTTCTCCCATCTGCACAGGACCTGTGGATGCTTGAGCTGCATTAGAAACTGGGCCAGGTTCGCGAGGAACCATAATTCCATCCTGTCTTGGCATATCCAAATTCTGTGCTGAAACTACACCTTCAAAATCTTCCTGAAAGTGTAATAAATCAAAATGTCAAAATTTCTTGTCGTCCAATAATATCTAACAGTTAATAAAGAGACATAACGTCATAGTAGGGCGAAAAATGAAAATCAGTAAATCAATTAACAACAAATTAGAAGAGTTCCAGATGCATATGTACATACAGCCACTGTTGCTCCATGAAGCATTGAGCTTCGTGAGCATAACATTGAGAGAACTGGTATTCTTGACTCGCAATTCTCCATTTTCAAATTCAATTGTTACCATAAAACTCTCCAAATTTGAAAAGGCATACTTCATGCTGTAACTATTAACATGGAAAAGCACAGTTTCTTCCACAATGCAATTTGTAATGGACGGCTAGAAACTCTGAAGTCATTAAGCACTCCACAAAAACTTTATCCTAGAACCATAACTAATGGATTCACAAGTTCAACCTTGTCATTCATTACCATCATGCATCATGCGCGGAAAATCCAATTCTTTAGCTGTTTCAAGCTTCCCTAATCAGCTATAAAAAAAAAATATGTCCCTCCCTACGTTGTTTTTACCAAACTGAAATCCACAAGCTTAACCTTATAATTCATTACCATCATGCTTTGCAGATTATTCTGACTCACTGGACCAGCAACTTGGTACAGAGCTCTCACAGCTTCTGTTGTTTCCTTTTCACTAATGCTACATCGGTTCATTCCAGGCCTAGAAACATGTAAAAATAGAAAATTCAAAACTTTATCGAGAGAAATTGAGGCATTGGTATCAGTTTTACTAACCCGTAAACCACAACATCAAATACAAATTCTGATTTTCAAGATATCTCTGATTAAGCCCATCATGATTTTAGCAACAAAGTTATCTATTGATGTATCTGAGAGTTCTGAACTGCCATATCATGAATGTTGAAAATATACAATATTATATTGATATTGAAACAGAACTTACAGCCAATTAAGCATGCTGCACAGCCACTTCCGAGGTAGATTGTCAGGATTTGTACCATGTGGAAGAAGCCGCCATTTCTGACACTTGTCGCAACATATCCAATTTTCTTCCATCATCACTGTACTTGTGGTCGCTTTAGCTGCATCAGAAACCGGGCCAGGTCCTCTGCCTTCAAAATCTTCCTGTGAGTGTCCCATATCAAAATGTTGAAGTTTCCTGGCCTTCAAGAATATTTAACAATTATATGAGATAAAGAAAAAAATACAGAACATTACTAAAGAGACATAATGTGATTGTAGGACGAAAAATGAAAATCAGTAAATCAGTGAACGACAAATCAGAAGAGTTCCAGTTTCAAATTCGAAAGTTACCATAAAACTCTCAAAATATGAAAAACCATACTTCATGTTGTAACTATTAACATGAAAAAAGCATAGTTTCCACAATGCAATTGGTAATCGACAGCTAGGAACTCCAAAATCATTAAGTACTCCACAAAAGCTTTATCCCTAATTCACAAGCTCAACCTTGTCACTCATTAACATTGTGTATCATACACGGAAAATCATATCATTTAACATTTCTAAGAAACTGTTTCAAGCTTCCCTAATATGTTATTTAAAAAAAAAAAAAAATGTTTCTCCGTATATATTTCTTACTGAACTGAGATCTGAAAGCAAAGCTTATACTTCCAAAGCCAACAACAGCAAAAAGAAAATTAAAACACAGAAACTCAACAACTCCAAAAGACTCATCTAAGTTTACTATTCAAATGTTTATTTACTTACTATATGGAAAATTGATGTGTGAAATCCTGAACCCTACACCATTGGGACAGCTTATCATTCAATTGCAAAGAATTGAATTTAAAGACTTGGATCTGAATATGAACCAAACAAAGTCAACCCAGAAACAATTAACGAGAAAAGTAGCAAGAAAAGTAACATGAAAAGTAGCAAAATCAACCCAGAAACAATTAACACTTCCTAAACCAAATAATTCACAAGAAAAGTAGCAATGAACAATATCCAATTATTACTGTTTTTTTAAAGAGAGAGAGAGACAAATAAATGTCTTACAATATAAGAGACGGTGATATCAGAGTCCATGTCATAATCATCGTTGTTATCATAAGAGGAAGCCTCTCCTTCAAGATCCATCTGCATCTCTAACCCTAACCCTAGTCCCTTAATTCTGTATATCTATTACCTTCAGTAATGAATGATCTAAAAACAAATTACAGACCACCCACCATATAAAGCGCGGAAACCTGTTATTCAGTACGGGATTAGATGAAAAATCAAATTCACTCAATATGAATTTATAATTATAAAAGCCTTTATTATATAGGCTACATAGAAAACCAAAATAGAAAAGGAATCCTATAGTTATGAAAAATAATAATGAATATAGGAAATATTTATCTAATAGGGAAATATAATAAAATCATGAATCCTAATGATACTAGGAATTCTATTTTGGATATTAATTTCATATTCCTTAACATTCCTTAACACCCCCCTCAAACTCAAGCTGATAACGAAGGAGTAAGCTTGAGGTTGCATCTTGAAATCTGAGAGCGGGGTTCTGAAACAGGAAATCTTGAAACTTGGAGGCTGGAAACCTTGAGATAATTGATGAGCTTTAACCTACGAAGTCCGAAGGAGGAGCCGAAGCCCAAGAGGATGCTGAAGCCGAAAAGGGAGTGAAATCCCTAAAAAGAGCCGAAGCCCGAGAGTGCCGAAGCCAGAGATAGAGCGAAATCTTGAAATAAAGCCGAAGCCGAAAAAAATGGAGCCAAATCCCGAAAGAGAGCCGAAGCCCAAGAGGGAGCGAAATCCCGAAATAAAGTCGAAGCCGAAAAAGGGAGCGAAATCCCGAAAGAGAGCTGAAGCCCGAGAGAGAGCGAAATCCCAAAATAAAGCCGAAGCCGAAAAAGTGAGCGAAATCTCAAAAGAGAGCCGAAGCCCGTGAGAACCAAAGCCAAAGAGAGAGTGAAATCTTGACAGAATACTGGTCATATACTAATTTTTTTTAAATAGAGATTTGATTTAATATAACTGTTTTTTTAATCCTTTCACATTGTATGATTTTTTTTTTTTTTTTTTTTAATGAAAAAAACAAAACCCAATTTAAGCAAACTCAAATCCATGAAGATTAGGAATGTTCAAAAATTGGGTTAATTTCATGACCCTATCTGATAGATTTTTTCATATTTCAGATATCAAGACAAAAAATCTCAAATTGATTTTTTTTTCTTCTTTAAATTAAAATATCATTTAAATTTTAATTCGACTAACTCAATACGACTCGAAACAACCCAATTCGCTTAGGGTTTCTACTATTTATTTAAGTTAATGTTCAATCTATTTAGAGATAATAATCGAAACATCTTAGTAAAGTCTCGTCTCAAATCTCGAATCGAATGATACTCAAGATTTTTAGATTAAATTTTGAGATTTTATATGATTTTTCATTTAGATTTTGATTAAATTTTTAAATTTATCAGGATGATTTTTCATTCTGGATTTCATAAGCGAAAAATGAATTTAAAAGTTTGATCTGTCAAGATAGAAATCGGAAATAATATTAAATAATTGTTTTTAAAAAATAATAATAATAATACACACATTTTCCATTAACTTGCCGGGCAATTCAGTGAAGAACATATTTTAAAAAGAATTTTTTTCGTACTTAAGTCTCTTTTTTTTACCCATCAGGAAGGGCGGCGCGGCAAGTGAGTTGACTTTGGAAGATTTGGACAAGTGCGGTTTCTATTCTATTTTCGAACCCCCCGTGTCAGAACTCTTAAATCTCTCTTAAAAATATTTTTATTTATTTATTTTTTTCCATATAAAGGTGACGATGCGGAGATTCGTTATTGGCAGAGCAAGAAATTTTCTCAACCGTTCACATCAAAACAATCCCCTCCTCTCTTCTTCTTCTTCTTCTTCTTCTTCTTATTGTTATTATCAATCTCGTTTCTTGTCATCCACTCCTGTGCTTGATTCCCCTTCTTCTTCTTCTTCAATGGCTCCCGCTTCTGTCACTGTCGATTCACTTAACCCAAAGGTAGTACCTTTCATTTATTTTAGCTGTTTCTGGATCTGGGTTTGTTCCAATTTCTTTTCTTTTTCACAGTTTAAGGTTTATTGTATTCATTTTGTAATTTTATTGCTACTATTGTTTTATTACTTTTTGTTGACTTGGCCTTGGGGGTGATTTTGCATCTGGATTTCTTTTAACCTCTTTTCTTTTTGCAAGTTTTGGTTCGTTTGATTTAACTTATAGCATCTGTTTCGATTCCCCCTTTTAATCACCTTTTGTTTTCATTTTCATATTTTAATTCATTTTTGGACTTTTGGTTTATGTTTCTTATTCTGGGTGAGTGGGTATATCTGTTGAGAATTTGCTGCTTTACAATCAAAAATCAATTTTTTTTTTCAAATGCAATTTTTGTTTATTATTTATTACTTTTGACCCTTCTGGGGTTTTATACCTTGTGATGCATCTTTTTATTTTATTTTAGATTCGCTTTTATCCCTTTAAATTGAATGGTATGATATGTTTATGAATGCTTGATGAACTTTATCATATGCTTCTCCTTGTTAATCAAATATTCAAAGCTTTAATTTTCACTGCTTTTATGCGGTTTCTAGATATGCTTAATTCTGTTCATATCTATTGTCATGTGGCTTTGAATTGACTATTTTCAGTTTGTGTTTAGTTGTCAGCTTTGATGACTTCATTATATTGCTGAATTACTTAAAGAGATTTAATGAACTTAAAGATTATATTTTCATTTATCAACAAACATGGTCTCTTTTTTGTTTCGATTATCATTGTTATTCTTATTTATTGCTTGGTGGTTGTAAATGTTTTCTGTTCTTGTTTTGATCCTCACCAAGCTTCTCTTTACTGCAGGTTCTAAAATGTGAATATGCTGTTCGTGGAGAGATTGTCACCATTGCCCAGGTATTACAACCTTCTACATTGTGGAGAATATCTGTCCGCATGAAAATTTTGGAAGAAATTATTTTGCTTAATGAAATTCTTTACGAGAATTTGGATATACTGTTTGTATAACATAAACTATTGGTTTATTGAGAATGGCTTAATGTTTTCTTGTCTCAGCGGTTGCAACAAGAGTTACAAGCTAACCCAGGCTCTCATCCCTTTGATGAGGTACATCTTTTCCTCATGAACATTTATCTTGTAGTACTTCTGTTGCTAGATGAACTTTCCCCTATTGTAAATTAATAATTTTTCATGAAAATTTTCCTTCAAGAGGGTGTATTTTTGTTGGCTCTTGAATGCTAATTAGTGTGCTTGGTACTGATTTTCAATCATCTTACTCAGATACTCTACTGCAATATTGGAAATCCTCAGTCTCTTGGTCAACAGCCAATAACATATTTCCGAGAGGTTGGTTTATTTCCATCTACATCGTGGAATAAGTACTTGGGTTAAAATTCTTTCAAAGCAATTTAGTTGGGCTCATCACTGTCGTAGGTTCTTGCATTATGTGACCATCCATCCATTTTGGACAGAAGTGAGACACAAGGTTTGTTCAGGTAAGAAAAATAAATGATTATTCATGTGCTTTCGGGATTGTGAACTCAAGTTATGAACTGATGCCTCATTTTTGTTTACCAACAGAGATATGAGCTTTGTGAATGAGAGATCTTAGAAAACATTCAAAATATCATTTATTTTTAATCGGAACCAAAGAAAATATGAAAGAGAAACCTAGAAGCATGATGGCTCAAGTATATCCTTTCTAATGCAACTTGGTTTTGATGTTTTTCAGTGCAGATTCTATAGAGCGAGCTTGGCAGATCCTTGATCAAATTCCTGGACGAGCAACTGGTGCTTACAGTCATAGTCAGGTTCATTTCAGCAACCTTAGCTGAGAAATATAAGTTAATTAATATTCATGATGCTATGTATGGGACTCATAATTTTGTTCTATCCACTTCAGGGTATCAAGGGATTACGTGACACAATCGCTGCTGGAATTGAAGCCCGTGATGGCTTTCCTGCTGATCCAAATGATATTTTCTTGACAGATGGTGCAAGTCCTGCTGTAAGTTTAATTTGACTTTCTACTTGTTTTTATAGATGGCAATACTTTTCTAATGCTATGATCTCAAACTAAGGAACGTGTAAAATATTTTTTCCTCCACAGGTCCACATGATGATGCAGTTACTGATAAGATCAGAGAATGACGGAATTCTCTGTCCTATTCCTCAGTACCCTTTATACTCTGCTTCAATTGCTCTCCATGGTGGGACCCTGGTATGTTTGTTATGCATATTAAGTATTTTTTTTTTTTTTTTGTATAACTTAGAGTGAACTTTGTTGGTTAGCAGCCATCAGGTGCTAAACTTAGCTGATTGTTAGCCTATTTACACCAAACCAAGTAGTGAGTTGCTTTTATTCTCTTTGTGAACCAAACTGATACATTTGTTGTTTTTGTGGAAAGAAAATAATAAGAACAATATCGATTCTATGATGAAAATATATTCTATTGCATTAAGCTAATCTTTCACTGCTCCAATACTATGAACCAATGGAAGATATTACAAACAATCCGCTGTTACACGAAGAAGAAACAAATAAAATAGGAAATCCTAACAAGCAGCTCTCACCCTCTGGTACTGCTTAGAATCCCTCCATAACAAAATAATCCAAAACAACAAAGATGCCTCCCCCCTCATGATTACCTCCTATATAACATATATTCTTTCTAACTAATTTTGGCCACCTCAGCTCATCTTAACCAACTGTCCAGCTGTCCTTAGAACCCCTCTGCACGTGTTCCTCTCCTCTGCCTTCTTTGGTATACTTTTTGGATTAATGGCCTCTCATGATTTAAAGCTTCTGGACTTGGCCCAATTAACAACTCCTTGCTGCCTGTCATTGTTGATTCAGAGCCCACCCCTTTATGTGCCCATTCTGGTTCCTTCCCGATGACATGGTCCCTAACAATGCCCCCTCCCAAAAGACTGGACTTGTCCCCAAGTCCAAATTCAGGAAACTGGAGGAGTATGTCTTCTTGGCCTTCCCAGGTAGATTCCTCAATTGGATGATTGTGCCACTTGATCAACCACTGTAAGATCTGTTGCTCCCCCTTTTGTTTGGTCCGGGTCGCCAGAATTGACTCGGGAGTCCACTGATTTTTCGCTTCCTCCTCCATGGCTTTAGGCAATTCAGCCTGAACAGTAACTGGCCCAACTGCCCTTTTTAACTGTGAAGCGTGAAAGACGGGGTGAATTCTGGACCCTTCAGGCAGCTGCAACTTATACGCAACCTCACCCACCTTTTGTAGAATTTTAAACGGGCCATAAAACCTGGCAGCGAGTTTCATATTGACTCTGCGGACGACCGATTGTTGACGATGCGGGCTTAACTTCAGAAAAACCCATTCCCCTACTGCGTATGACACATTTTTCCTGTGGACATTGGCATAGCGTCGCATCCTATCTTGAGCCCTTGACAAGTTCCCTTTAAGCTGTCGTAACACTTCGTCCCTCTCCAACAACTCCTGGGCTATGGACTCCACCAATGTTTCCCCATGTATGAACTTGTGCAATGTAGGAGGTGGTCTGCCGTAGACTAACTCAAAGGGTGTCTTGCCGACAGAATTATGGTGAGTCGTGTTGTACCAATATTCAGCCCAATGGAGCCACTCCGCCCAATGGTTAGGTTGTTCTGAAGCAAAACATCTTAGATAGGTCTCCAGGCACCTGTTGAGAACTTCAGATTGCCCATCGGTCTCCGGATGGTACGCCGAACTCATTTTCAACTGTGTGCCCTGTAATTTAAACAACTCCCGCCAGAAATTGCTCAAGAAAACTGGATCCTGATCGCTCACTATTGACTTGGGAACTCCATTTAATCGCACTATATCTCGAGCGAAAATGTCAGCCACTCTTTTGGCCGTGTACGGATGTTTCAGTCCCAAAAAGTGGGCATACTTGGAGAGTCGGTCTACTACCACCATAATCACCTCTAAGCCCTTGGACTTGGGTAGGCCTGTTATAAAATCCATGGCTATTTCTTCCCAAATTACATCTGGAATCGGGAGAGGTTGTAAGAGTCCCCCGGGGGAAGTAGTTGATATTTGTGGCGTTGGCAGATTTCGCACTCGGCAACAAATCGGTAGATGTCTTTCTTCATTCCTCTCCAATATACATTCTCTGCCAAGCGACGATAGGTTCTGAAGGTACCCGAATGACCTGCTGTGGGGGTGGAATGGAATTCACTCATCAATTCCCTGACCCACTTTGATTGGGTGGGGATGACCAAACGCTGTTTAAAGAACAATAGTCCACCTCGCAAGGAATAGCCAGGATGCGCCAATAGGTCTTTCATAAGGTCTCTGACTAGTGGGGACAGAATGGGGTCATCGTGAATGTCCTGCAGTAGCTGATCCTTTTCTTGCCACAGTGGAGCAGATATAACTGAAAGTTCAGTATCTTCCTGAATTCTAGACAGTGAGTCAGTCGCGGCATTCTCCCGGCCCGGTTTGTATATTACTTCAAAATCAAATCCCAGCAACTTAACTACCCAATTCTGTTGATCAGGTGTAAGGTTAGCTTGTTGCAACAGGTGTTTTAAGCTGCGTTGATCTGTGTAGACTTTGAATCTCCTGGCAAGCAAATATGGTCGCCAATGCTGTATAGCTAGCACCAAAGCCATTAACTCCTTCTCATAAGTAGATTTGAGCAACGTTCTATCCTTTAGACCCTTGCTAAAATACGCAATGAGTCTTTTATTCTGTGTCAGTACCGCGCCCAGACCCCTACCAGAAGCATCACATTCAATTTCAAAATCAACTGAAAAGTCTGGAATGCCTAGAACAGGGGTTGTAGTGAGCAGCCCTTTGAGCTCCTCAAATGCTTCTTGCGCGTCTTTATCCACCCGAACATATTCTTAAGCAAGTCTGTTAACGGCCGTGCCTTCTTCCCATAGTCCTTTATAAACCGTCGATAATATCCAGTTAACCCTAGGAAACCCCTGACGGCCTTTACCGATTTAGGCTGTGGCCGATTAACAACTTTCTCCACCTTCTCTGGATCTACAGCCACCCCATTCTCGCTGACCACATGCCCCAAGTAGTGTATGTTCCTTTTCCCGAATTGACATTTCTTTTCGTTAGCGGCGAATCTATTCTGAGCCAATGTGTCTAAGACCGACCTCAAGTGTCCCAAATGCTGATCCCAACCTGAACTATATACCAGGATGTCGTCAAAAAATACCAAGAAAAATTTTCGTAAGTAAGGTCGGAATATTTGATTCATGGTGGCTTGGAATGTGGCTGGGGCGTTCATCAACCCGAAGGGCATTACCAAGAACTCATAATGCACCTCATGAGTGCGAAAAGCCGTCTTGGCAATGTCTTCTTAGTTAATGCGTATCTGATGATAACCAGATCGCAGGTCTATTTTGGAAAAGAACTTAGCTCCGTGAAGCTCATCCAACAATTCTTCTATCACAGGTATGGGAAATTTATCCGGTACGGTGATCCCATTTAATGCCCTATAATCCACACAAAACCTCCAACTGCCATATTTCTTCTTAACCAAAATCACCGGGCTTGAAATTAGGAATTACTGAATTACTGGGTTGGATGATACCAGTTAGCAGCATTTCCCTTACTAATCTTTCAATTTCATCCTTTTGATAGTGTGGTATAGCGATATGGTCTCACTCTCACCGGCCCTTCACCTTCTTTAATCACTATGGCGTGGTCATTTCCCTCGCCTTGGGGGTAATCCTTCCGGCTCCTGAAACACACTAGCGAATTCTTCCAACAATTTTTCTAATTCGCTATTATCTCCCTCCGTTTCAACTTTACTGCCCTCCTCGAGTACTGCAGCATTCCATGTTAGAAGACCCCAAAACTCAACCTCAGCCGTCTTCCAAAGAGATTTTAAAGTCACCGGCGACCGACATAGAGATGGATCCCCCCTAATGGTCACCTCACGTCCCTGCCATTGGATTTTCATGCTCATTTTTCCCCAGTCCACTCTTACTTCCCCTAACTCAGCTAACCATGCCACGCCCAATATTAAATCTATGCCACCCAATCCAAATAGATACCCGTTCACCCGAGCTACCACTTCCCCCAAATGCACCTCTAAATCTTTGCACACTCCTTGTGAAACAGCCTTGAGACCGTCCCCTAAACAAACTCCAAACTGGGGGGTCTCCTCTACCGGAAGGCCCAATTGATCCACCAGTGAATGGGAAATGAAATTATGACTTGTCCCGCTATCTATCATTACCACGATCGTTCTCCCTCCGATATGTCCCTTGAGCTTCATCGTTCGTGGTTGCGATATCCCTCCAATTGAGTAGATGGGTAGCTCCATCACAGCGTTTTGAAACTCCTCAGCAGTGTGTCCACTTTCGTCACCGCCGTTTCCCCTCTCATCTAAGTACCTGTAATCCTCAGATTGTCCATCCACCTCATCCTCGACCAGAATCGTAACTCTTAGGGTTTTTACCGCACACTTATGCATGGGAGTGTATGGTTGATCACACTTAAAACACAACCCCTTTTCTCGCTTTTCAACATATTCCTGGTAGGAAAGATTTCGGCCTGTGCGCGAGTTGTTTCCCCCTATCGCTCGATTTTGAAATCCTCTGGAATTGAATTTGGGCATGAATGAATTCCCTGTATCAGCCCCCTGTCGTCCCCCATGACTCTTTCCATGAATCTGACTTTGGTTTGGGTGAAATTGTCCATTACCCATACTACTTGGTCCACCACCTTTAGGCCCAAAGCCCAGCCCAGTATTCTTAGTGAACACATTTTGCCCTTGACCATAAGCTGGACCGAAAGCTCGTCCTCCACCTTGTATTCGTCCTTCGCTCAACCACGCCTGTCTCTGGTTTCTGGCCTCAGACCCCTCTTCCTCAACCATTCGTGCTAAATCAATCGCTCTCATAATATCTTTAGGCTCAAAGACCCGAACCTTCCTCCGAATGTTCTCCTTCAACCCATTTAAAAAATAACCCATATGTTGTTCTTCAGGTAACTCCTCTACATGTGAAGCCAATTTTTCAAATTGCTCCACATATTCATCAACATTCCCCTCCTGCCTCAACGCGGCTAGGAACTCAAACGGGTTGGCACTACTTCGGTCACTGAACCTCTTGAACATTTCCGTGACAAGCGTACCCCAATTCAACGTTGGAAATTTTTTTCGGATCTATCGGAACCAATGAATGGCCGCACCCTCCATGCTTACTATGGCCAGGGGTACTTTCATTTCAGGACGAGTTCGATGGACCTCAAAAAACTGTTCTGCTCTGGTTACCCACCCGACCGGATCGATTCCGTCGAAAAAAGGGAGTTCGACCCTTTTTATCATCATCTTCCGCTCTTGGTCCTCGTCTCCCATGGTGCTTCCTGATCCCACGGAGTTAGGGGGTCCCTCCCTCTGAATTCCTTTGGGATGTTGAGTCGATAAATCGGGTCTAGTAGGTGGTCCTTGGTTCTCCTCCACTTCTTCTTCCTCATGTGCTGGTTTTTTTCCTTTCATCCATTTCATCATATTTATACGAAATTCATCCATGGCCTCCATCTGTTGTTGAATAACCTCCATAGCTGCTAACTGCTGTTTGATTCCGTCTATATCGCCCCCTATGGTTTGCATCTGAGATGACATGAGCTCCACATCTCGACGCACCCCCCTTACTTCACCTTCTATCTTCCCCACGCTCTTCTCCACGCCTTCTACTCTTGAATCCATTCTGGTGGATGTCATTCTTCCTTAAACGAATCCTGCAGGTCGGACCAATTGATACATTTGTTGTTTTTGTGGAAAGAAAATAATAAGAACAATATCGATTCTATGATGAAAATATATTCTATTGCATTAAGCTAATCTTTCAACTGCTCCAGTACTATGAACCAATGAAGATATTACAACAATCAATTCCGCTGTTACAAGAAGAAACAAATACAATAGGAAATCCTAACAGGCAGCTCTCATCACCCTCAGGTACTGCTTAGAACCCTCCATAACAAAATAATCCAAAACAACAAAGATGCCTCCCCCCCTCATGATTACCTCCTATATAACATATATTCTTTCTAACTAATTTGGGCCACCTCAGCTCATCTTAACCAACTGTCTAGCTGTCCTTAGAACGCCCTCTGCACGTGTTCCTCTCCCCTGCCTTCTTTGGTATACTTTTTGGATTAATGGCCTCATGATTTAAAGCTTCTGGACTCGGCCCAATTAACAACTCCTTGCTGCCTGTCATTGTTGATTCAGAGCCCACCCCTTTATGTGCCCATTCTGGTTCCTTCCCGATGACATGGTCCCTAACCCAAACCTAGAAGAAATTGGAGTTTTGTAATTTTTCATTGACTTTTTAAGATCTTTCCTAGTAAAAGTCTTTTTTGATTATGCAGGTTCCTTACTACCTAGTTGAAGCAACAGGATGGGGATTGGAAACTTCAGAGCTTAAGAAGCAGTTGGAGGATGCCAAGGCCAAAGGTATTACAGTTAGGGCCTTGGTTGTAATAAATCCAGGAAATCCAACTGGGCAGGTAATTATTAATTAGCTCTTTGGCCTTGGTTGTAAAAGTTTTAGGGAATAAGTACTTCGTCTAATTTGCTTGAGTCTTATCTTCCAGGTACTTGCTGAAGAAAACCAGCGTGCAATTGTGGAGTTCTGCAAAAATGAAGGCCTTATTCTTCTTGCAGATGAGGTGGTGAATCTGGAAAGTTTTTGCTTAAAAACATTCATTTGCATCTGTGTGGACTTTTATAAATGTCGATGTACTCAGCTATGCTTATCCAGCTAATGGAGAGGCCTTTAATAATGTTCCATGAGTTCTATGCAGGTATACCAGGAAAATGTTTATGTACCGGAGAAGAAGTTTCATTCCTTTAAGAGGTACCCGATCCCATCCATGGGGTATGGTGAGAAGGATTTATCCCTTGTATCTTTTCAGTCAGTCTCTAAAGTAAATCGTTTTTATCTTCTTCCTAATTGTAAATGGAGAAAGTGATTTTAAATGTAACAAGTGTGCATTATTCTTTTGTTTTCTCTCAGGTTACCATGGTGAGTGTGGAAAAAGAGGAGGTTACATGGAGGTCACTGGGTTAGTCCTGAAATAAGGGAGCAAATATACAAAGTGGCATCTGTGAATCTCTGTTCTAATATCTCTGGTCAAATTCTTGCAAGCCTTGTCATGAGTCCACCAAAGGTAACTTTTTTCGGCATTTGAGTTGCCCTTTCTCTTTTGTAAAGCTTGAACTAGCGTGGTGCATGGCCTCAAACTATGGGAAATTAAATGCTATGAAAAGGTGGAAAATACTTGTAATCCGAGGTCAGTTTATCATCTCCATAATAATAATGAAACTTAACATCATAAGTACTTATTATCAAGCTTGAATTAGGTATACTTTTGCCGTGTTTCTGTTTGAAGTTATAGAATCTTTCACACAGAGATTCTTTTGGGGATATGTTGGATGCCACATTCATTCACCTTATTAAACTTTCAAAATATATGCAGGTTGGAGATGAATCTTATGAATCCTATTGTGCTGAGAGGGATGGAATCCTCTCGTCCTTGGCTAGGCGTGCAAAGGTTAGCTCAATTAACTTACTTATTCTCGTGTGTTGATTTTCATCTTATTAGATTCTGTTTTTTTTCCATTTTTAATTTTAATCATCTTGTGATCGTGATTGATGCAGACATTGGAAATGCATCAACAGTTTGGAAGGAATAACTTGTAACAAGCTGAAGGAGCAATGTATTCTCTTTCCCTGTATTCAACTGCCTGAAAAGGCCATTAAAGCTGGCCGAAGCTGAAAAATCTGCTCCAGATGCTTTTTATTGTCGCCGCCTCCTCAATGCCACTGGAATCGTTTTTGTTCCTGGTTCGGTTTTAGACAGGTGAGTGCTACGGTTTGCTTTCTCATTGGGCGACTTGGAATTTATTTTTATTTTTTAAAAAAAAAAATTTCCATTAGTTTGTTTTGCTAACGGACTTTCCTTACTATCACGAGCCATTTACATGATTATCAACTTTATAGTAGTAATGTTTGTATTTGTGGGAATTGTATAGGTCCCCGGCACTTGGCATTTTAGGTTGCACATATTGCCTCAAGAGGACAAGATCCGGCAATTGTTACCCGTATCTAACAGATTTCCATAAAAGTTTCATGGACGAGTTTCGCGGCTGAAAGGTCTTTGCCATATTAGAGTGTTTATAAATCTGTAGCCCTTCATTTTAATTGACAGAGATTTAGAGAGTGAAAAGGATATTTCATTACTGCTATTTGATAGAGGGACATAGAGCTCTTTAGTTTGGTGAAGAATCAAAGTTCTGTTGTTTAATGACAATTTTTGTTTTGCATGCCACCAAATATGCGTTGCTAGTTTGAAATGTTCTAAAATGCTTTTGGTGCTAATCGGGCGGCAGCTCAGCGTCTAGGAATTAGACACGGTGGCCTGGCCGCACCGCGTTTTAGAACAATGAGAGTGAGACTATTGTCTGTGATTCCAGCAACTGGAGGTGATGTGCAGAAAGGATGGCCAAACGCAAGATCCTTCCCACACGTGGAGCTCTAGAAAGGATTTAATATACTTAATTTTACTCTTTTTTTAAAAAAAAAAATTCAAAAAACTGTTTTCTTTTCAATTTAAAAAACCTATAAAACCTCATTATCATTAACTTATCGGAGGTTGATATGCAGGGAGTATAATAAATTTGGCTAAAGCAAGATGTAGCACTTGTGTAAATTCAAGAACATAACTTTCCTGTAAATTTAGATAGGTTCATTTCGTTCACACAAATCAGAGTATTTCAGATTAGCAACAGCACATGTTTCAGCTTGCAGGGGTACGAACTACGAAATGTGGCTCAAATTTAGCACCAAAACAAAAAGGTTCAATGGGTGCAGTCCCAATCATAAACAAATATAATTGTTTCCCCTAACAAACAAGCAACAAAGTGCGAAATGCATTGCAAAGAACTGAAACACAACCGAAGCCAGGGAAGATTGCTTAAGATGAGATTTCCTCTCGATGACACTCATAGGCGATTGATGACAGCCTCCACCTCAGAAGGGGTATAGAGATGGTATGTCGGTGCTACCCTTGCGATATCAACATTATTTGGAGTTACCTGAAATTAGCATCAACATTGTTCAATGCAGTGAATTGATGTAAAAAAACAAATAAACAAACTAAAAAGAGTACGGAAACAATATGTCATCTAATCATAATCCTTCTTTACCTTTTCTTCCATAACTTGCTTCAAAATAGATAGAGCAATTGTCTCTGCCTCTAGAAGGGTCAGGTCCTGCAAAATGTAATCAAGTGAAATTCAGGATTTGTCCTATTGGCATTGAAGGCAAATTCTCTAGTCATGTATTGCAGCACAAGATTTTAAAAATAATGACCAGTTGAAAGTCGGCACTTCAAACATAAGACATTGAAGCTACCAAGTTATTTGGTATTGCCAACTTAGTAATCACGAGCACAAGGATTCAAACCAAAAACACGCACACACTCGAGGAGAGGGAGAGAGACAAACCTTGTTATATTGCTCTTGGAGAGAACTGTCAGCTCCTTCTGAACCTGAACCAATAGCCTTTGCATTGCATTGCCAGAATGTGCCAGATGGATCTGTATAGTACCTGCACAAGTTCCATTTTGGGTCAAAATTCCTGGATAGTCGCACTGTTAGCAGCAATAACTCAACAGCCAATGATGCTCCAAAAAACAATACGTGGCCAGAAAATGCTTGATGTATCAGAACCATGCACAAAATAGTCACAAGATGCCCCAAGGGAAAACTTCAATTGCAGCTTCGCTAGGTTCTATGACTAGCACTCCCGCTAGCACATTACTAAGTTGAATTTTTTTAAAGAAACTAAGAATACAAACTGCCACTTGTAGACTACTGAAATAAAAAAGAAAAGGAAATCACAATTGCAAGCTGGCTGACTTATTGTCATCATTGATATTGGCAAACCACAAATCATTACAAGTCAACAGACATTCCTCAACCCAAAATGTTAGGTACTTGAGTTCAATTCTAGAGAACTAGCCCATAATGTCAAATTAAATCACACCCATATGGATAATTATCGATTACCACAATGATAAGCATTGTC
>SKCR01053581.1:0-30522 GCA_019454045.1 Zanthoxylum bungeanum | reverse complement strand
AATCGGATAATCCTGACCTAGTCATATTATCCCGATGGTTGCAACCATTATAGAGTACTAGTTCTGAATCCCTCGCGATCATCATCTCCATATGTCTGAAGTGATACTCCCATCTTGACATCACACCCGTACACTATGATTCTCGATAAACTCAGAAGAGGTATACACAGAACTCGTTAAAGCCCTGGACCACCAAACCTAAATTTTACCGATTGTCGTAAGTACTAGCGATGCAAGTCTCAGGTTAAGATCATACGCACCTACCCTGAAGCGGACTCCCATAGACACGCAGACATACTACCAATGGGACTCCGCGGGGTCTATCCAGAGCGAAGCTGTTTTCCGTACCATCGGTAAAACACAACCTCCTACCGCACTTGCATAAGTATCCAATACTTAAATATATGAGAACTATGCCGTTGTGCCCTCACACACAACATGCACAAGTGTAGTACTAGTCTATTCCGCATTATCGATGTCCAATCTCGATAATACTACGACTAGGGATATTAATGATTAAAACTTTATGGATTGATACTGTCTCATATCATCACAATCCGGAACTAATCATAGGGACTTTTACCATTTATATTTCTAAGTAAATAAATTACAAAACGGTAAAAGGCAATTTCATTACTACATAGTTAATTTTGTACAATAATACAATATCATTACAAAATAGTGACGCTATGGGTCATTACTATCTAACAATAAGACAGTCTAAGGAACCCGTATCTAGATTAAAACGTTTAGGCACAACACTTAAAAGGGGATGATTCAACTAGGATAAGGGATTTAATTTATTTTGAACTATGTTTTATAACTTATGATTCTAACCCAGTTTATTCAACTTAGATACTCATCAGGAGCCGCGTTCTTCCCCAACGATGTGACGGAGACTTGACCAAGCTTCAAATCTGTGAGTGGCTGGGAACGTTTTACATAGATATGGAATTCACTCCTTCTTACGAGAAGCATATGAATATCTACTTTACATAGATATGGTTTGGTGTGTAGCTGGGAATATTTTACATAGATATGGAATTTACTCCTTCTTACGAGAAGCAGATGAATATCTATTTTAAGATGATTTAGGACTTGAACAATTTCAGTGCTCAACTTTTCTATTATGAATATAAAGTCTTATATTCATAATTGTTATGGATTAATTATTCATTATAGAATCAATGGTGCTTAAGAGACAAAATATTTAGAGGGGTTTAATTGACTTTTGACCCGGTTCTGTTTATGAGATATTCATGAAGGGCTATATCCATATGTAATGACTATATCGATGGACACCGAACGAGAGTTCAACTTCGAGTTTTTATTGGAATAACGCGGAGTTAATAATTTGTAATATTTGATTAAAGAGTTTAATTAATATTTCATAATTATTGGAGCTCGGAATCGTGGGTCCATTTGGTCCCCATGCTAGCTCGACTAACTGTAGTAAACCTAATATAATTAGATTGTCTAATAATATATCACATTATATTTATATATATTAATGAGATTAATAATATTTATTGTCACAAATGAAATATATGTTAAATTAGTTTAACTTATTGTTTTCTAGAATTCTTTGATTATGAGATAATCAAGTATTGATTATGAGATAATCAAGTTAGTAATAATTATGAGATAATTACTACAACATAATTTAAGGTAAATAAATCATTATTAAGATATTCATTTTTATTTACCATTGGAGACAAAGCCATATGGCTTACAATGTCATCCAAATAATTATGTCTATTAGGTGGCATGTATACACCTAATATGTTTGTCATTAGCTAATGTATTTTATGCTTTGGTATGGCCTCCATATTTATGTGTTTCCCATTGAAAGAAAGCATTATATGCTTAATGACATAGTCATTGTGTTTAGCTTATCATTTCTTATGCTTTGGTATGGCATTTACATTTTTATGTTGGCCATTGTAAGAAAGCATTAGATGTTTAATGACAAGGTTAGTTGGCTTGTGTAAGAGAATAAAATCTCTACCATTTCTCTCACTTCCTGAGGTTAACATTTTGTAAACATTCACACAAGTGTTGTGAGAAAGATTTGAGAGAAAATAGAGAGAGTTCAAACATTCACAAGTGTTGTGAGAGTGTTTGAAATTCCTAAAGCCAAAAACTAATTGTGACATCTTGATTCTCTAAATCGTTTAGAGTTTAATCTTTGTGAGTGAAGCCCACACTTCAGTTTGTTGGTTTCGAGTCATAGTTCGGAAGATCGAGTGGGTGATCCAAGTGTTGGACACCAAAGGATTGATCTTAGCTACTACAACAAAGGGAGAAGACAAATAAAATTTTAAAGATCCATACCAGAGCTGGTGCCACCACAAGCAACTTTCGCCATGCTAAGGAAAGTAGTTTCCTACAATTGGCATCAAGAGCTTAAGGTTGAAAAGTGTTCTTAACCCTTCTCTTTTAAAGTTTCAAGTTTTAATAATTTATATGCGATATAGACTATTAGAATGCATGTTGTGATGAGTAGTCATAATTAGATTAATGAGATGAATGGTTTTTAATGTTATGTGATGAATGTTTACTATGATTCATGTGATGAATGTATTACGTTGATCGTTAATTTTTCATGCTCTTATTTTTAGTATTGGGAATGTAAGACCATAATGTCATATTCTTTCAAGTGTTGTAAGTTCATTTCCTTTGTAATAAGTCCATTTTGTAACTGAATTTGTAACTTGGAGGAGCCGATGTCACAAAGGACTTATTACGAACCTATTCCGCGAAGAACTCAACAACATACCATGGAGCAAGATTTGAAGACCAATGGATGTCTTGGATTTATTGTACTAATTAGATTATTATAGAAAAATAAGAGCATGGTTAACGCAATTTATGGATGTATGTAAAACTATGTTCCGTTACGAGTCCGTAAAAAAATGGGGACCAAAATAGAGTCCGGAAGCTCCGAAACAGAGTAAATGAAGTTCTAGTGTTCAGACAGGCGTTCGAACGCAACATGAACGAAACTCCACTGCCTGAAAACGTTCGAACGCTCGTCAAATGCCACACAAATATTTTCAGCCCAGACCTGGGTAATATGATGTTTAAATTTTTTATTAACATGTCATATAGCCTAGGGTGCCTACTCTTGCATTTTCATATGCCATAACATGTAGACATGCATGATATTCAAGTCATAAAATATGATTTTATGTAAATTAAAAGTTAATAAGAATATAAGATGCATGTAAACGGATTAATAAGATTAATTGGTTTAAAGGTTTAAAAATTATGAATTCAAGTTTTAGAACAAATGGACCTTATGAGTACATTATTTTCCTTGGTTATCGGATGGAAACCCGGATGTAAATTCCATAGCCAGTTCCGAATGGATGGTAATATGGTCTGCACTTGGGATACAATTCCACGTACCTTTGGAATAAATAATGTTCTTTTATCGATTAAATGGTTTAATGACATTTGGTCCGTTCGTTGAATTCTAAATTTTAAAACCTATAAGTGGACTAATAATTTTAAAGTTAAAATTGATTAGATCACTATAACAACTTGATTAAATTAGTTTAATTAAGTTAATTGGTTAGTAGAGACTAATCGGTATTAGCGGATAAAATTTTAAGAGTTAAAATTGGTTAGATCACTAAATCATCAACTAGTATTAATTAAGGTTATGACTTTAGCCAAGCGTAATCTATGATTCATAAAATACTAGCGAGATAGAAACCTTACACTTTTTAATAGTGAGTGGGAGAGGGGTATACCACAATATATCCCGCGATCTCCATTGTTATCCAGAAATGGGGGATTCAATAGACGTCTCGAGACGGCTTTGCTATCGTCCCCTTACGGATGGTGTCCTTTTTGGGTCAATATCATGTTTGTAATCTGAAAGTATAGGGACTCTAGATGTATCTGGTGATTTGACCTACCCTACGGCGGCACTTCACTAGTTAAGTCCAAGGGTTCCAAATAATGGGTCACACTCACAAAGGAATGATTAAGTTGTTAATCAAAACTTCCTTGATCAAAATAACGATAGTTGATTAATATAGGAATAAGAGTTATTTTATATATATTAATCAATTGAGAATGTCTCAGTGTATCATGTGAATACTTGACCTACCCTATGACGGCACTTATTTTTAGGATGATAGATAATTGTGGCATAGTAATTCTTTTTGGTTTCTAATTCATTATACATTAATCATGCATAATGTTTAATTTTATGACTAAATGTTTGACAATTTTAATATGCGACGAATGAATGTTGAATGCGCGTTTATTATTTTTTCAACTATGGCATCTACAATAATCTATATTCTCAAACAACAAGAAAAATTAACCATGGATAATTATGTTAAATGGAAAAGTGACATGAATGTTATATTGGTCTGCAAAGACCTTAAATTTGTCCTTATGGAGGAATGTCCTCCTGAGCCGCACCAAATGCTGGTAGAGCTGCACACCATGCCTATAATAATTGGATTAAAGCTGATGAGAAAGCCCATAGCTATTTGATAGCATCCATGTCTGAGGTTCTTACTACACAGTATGAGCCTATGGCGATAACATCAATGATTATACAGTCATTACATAACATGTTTAGGCAACCTTCAGACCGGCAACAACATGAGGAAATAGTCTTTGTATTGACCGCTAGAATGAAGGAAGACACATCAGTCTGAGACCATGTATTAATGATGATGTCTTATCTAAATATGGCTGAAACCCATGGTGCACGTATCAATGTGCGAAATCAGGTGAAAATGATCATGGAAACCCTTCCGAAGAGTTTCATGTAGTTTAAAAGCAGTTGTTCTATGAAAAAGTTGACTTTTACGTTGACTGAACTGCTAAATGAGCTCACCAATTTACGAGTCCGTTATTAATGGTCCTCGTAGGTCCAATGCCGATGACAATGTTGCTGAATCTTCTAAATCTGCAAAGAAGAAGAAGAAAGACAATTTGAAGGCAAAGGCAAAACCAATGAAAAAGAAGAACAACAAAAGCTCCAAAGGAACCAGTGCCAAAGGAAAATGTTTCCATTGTGAACAACAAGGGCATTGGAAAAGGAATTGTCCAAAATACCTTGCAGATCTTAAAGAGAAGAAGAATACAGGTAAATACGATTTACTTGTCATTGAGTCGCTTTTGGTGGAGGATGATAAATCCATATGGATTGTTGATTCTGGTGCCACTAACCATGTTTTTTGTTCTTTGCAGCTACTTGACTCATTGAGGGACCTTGCTGAAAGTAGCTTTACCATTAGAGTTAGGACATGGGATGCTATTTCAGCAAAAGCAGTGGGAGATTCCAAGTTAAACTTTAATAATAGTTATTTATGTTTAAATAGTGTGCTATATATTCATGGTTTTCGTAGGAATTTCATTTCTGTAACAAAACTTATGGAATGTAGTTTTTCTATTTCATTTAATAATAAGTCAGATATTATTAGTAGAAATGGATTAAAGATATTCATAGGAAACTCCGAAAATAATCTATATGTATTAAGGCCATTAATACATGAATCACTGCTTAATACTGAAATGTTTAAGATTGAAAGATCTAAAACTAAACGGCAAAAGATTTCTCATGATGATACCTATTTATGGCACCTTATACTTGGTCATATTAACCTTGACCGGATAGATAGACTAATTAAGAACAAAGTTTAAATCAGTTAAAACTCGATATTTTACCTGTCTGCGAATCATGTCTAGAAGTCAGAATGAATAAGAGACCTTTTACTGGAAAATGGGATAAGAGCCAAAGAAACATTTGAACTAATACATTTGGACGTTTGCAGACCAATGAATGTAAAAGCCCAAGGTGGTTTTGAATACTTCATCACTTTCATTGACGATTATTCCAGATATGAGTCTGTTTACCTAATGCATCACAAGTCATATACATTTGAAAAGTTCAAAGAGTATCATGCTGAGGTTGAGAACCAGTTAGGTAAAAGCATCCAAATTATATGATCAGATCATGGAGGAGAATACCTTGATAGAGATTTCGAGGAATTCTTAGTTGAGCATGTAATTATTTCACAGCTCACAGCACCTGGAACAACACAACAAAATAATGTTGTAGAAAGGAGAAATCACACTCTACTAGACATGATGAGATTAATGTTTAGTTATAGAACTCTACCTAGTTCATTCTGGGGGTATGCATTGATAACTGCAATGTATATCCTCAATGTAGTTCCTTCTAATTCTGTTCCTAAGACTCCCTTAGAGTTGTGGAATGGTTGTAAAGCTTCGCATATGTGGGTGTCTGGCACATGTGCTAAAGAACAAGACTACTAAATTGGAACCACGTTCACATGTGTGACTATTTGTAGGCTATCCTAAGGAAACTAGAGGTGGATTATTTTATAGTCCAGAAGATAATAAATTATTTGTGTCGACAAATGCTACATTCCTTGAGGAGGACTATATGAGAGAGTTCAATCCTTGAAGTAAAGTGTTACTTGAGGAGTTACTTGTTGGTACGACCAGTACATAATTGTCATATGTTGACAAAGACATTACACCTTCTACATCTGAAAGTCAAATGCAAGTTTATCAGGATACCATACCACCTAGACATTGTAGGAGGGTTGTAAGACAAACTGAACATTATCTAGGAAATGGTGAGGCGCAAGTTTTTGCATCTTGTGATGGTATGGATGATCCATTGACCTATCATAGTGCAATAGAAGATACTGATAAAGAGGAATAGCTCAAAGCCATGAACATCGAGATGAAGTCTATGTACTCCAACTCAGTCTGGGAACTTGTGGACCAACTTGATGGAGTAAAACCCATAGGTTGCAAGTGGATCTACAAGAGGAAAAGAAGAATATATGGGAAAGTACAGACTTTCAAGGCTAGGCTAGTGGCAAACGTTAATAACCAAAAAGATGGAGTTGACTATGAAGAAACTTTCTCACCAGTAGTTATGCTTAAATCCATCAGGATTCTTCTTTCCATTTCCGTATATTATGACTATGAGATTTGGCAAATGGATGTCAAGACTGCATTCTTGAATGGCAATCTTGATGAGAGTATCTATATGGTACAACCAGATGGGTTCATTACCCAAGGTTAAGAGCAAAAGGTTTGCAAGTTGCAAAGGTCCATTTATGGACTTAAGCATACATCTCGATCTTGGAATATAAGATTTGATACCATGATCAAGTCTTATGATTTTGAGCAGAATGTTGATGAGCCTTCTGTATACAAGCGCGTCATTGATGGGAATGTGGTTTTTCTTGCTTTATATGTCGATGATATTTTACTCATTGGGAATGATTTAAAGATATTATCGGACGTGAAAATCTGGCTAGCTAACCAATTCCAAATGAAATATTTGGGAGAGGCAAGTTATATACTTGGGATCCAAATCATTTGGGATCGCAAGAAATGACTGTTAGTAATATCTCAAGCAACCTATATCGACAAGATTCTTGTGTGATTTGGTATGCGGAATTCCAAGAAAGGTAATTTACCTTTCAGGCATGGAATTCATTTTTCTAAGGAACAATCTCCTAACACACCTCAAGGAGTTGAGGAGATGAGGCATATACCATATGCTTCAGCAGTCGGAAGTCTTATGTTATGCACGAGACCGGACATCTATTTTGTAGTGGGAATAGTCAATAGGTTTCAATCCAACCCAGGATTAGATCATTGGGTAGCGGTGAAACATATTCTCAAGTATTTTCAGAGAACGAGAAATTATATGCTTGTATATACAAGTCAGGATATGATTCTGAGAGGATATACAGACTCTAATTTTTAGACGGATGTCGATTCTAGGAAATCAACATCTAGATCAGTGTTCACCCTATGTGGTGGGGCTATATCATGGATGAGCATAAAGCAATCTTATATTGCTGCTCTCCACCATGAAGGCTGAATATATAGTAGCTTGTGAAGCAGTTAAGGAATCAGTCTGGCTCCATAAGTTCTTGGCATATCTGGAAGTTGTTCCAGATATGGATAAATCGCTCACACTTTATTGTGATAATAGTGGTGCAGTGGCGAACTCCAAAGAACCAAGAAGCCACAAGAGGGGTAAGCATATTGAGAGAAAATATCACCTCATCAGAGAGATAGTGCAGAGAGGAGATGTCGTTGTCATGCAGATTCCATCCACAGATAGCCTGGCTGATCCGTTTACGAAGATCTTATCAGCTAAAGTGTTTGAAGGTCACCTAAAGGGTTTAAGATTATATGACATGTTCCATTTTCTCAAGTCCAAGTGGGAGATTGCTGGGATTTATGTCATAGAGCTTCATGTATTGTAAACTTAATTGATTATTGTAATAATAATAATAAATTCATTATTCATTTTATCAAAGTTGTTTGATTTATATCGCATATTGTCCAATTGTCTTGTTTACCTTGATTACTCTTGTAACTTCAGACTTAGTGTATGTTTAATGCACGAGAGGATTTAAGTCTGGAGTTAGTAATCTAAATAGTCCATATAGAGCAAACAAATAGGGTATTTTGTTTATGGTTTATCTATAGTTGTGGTCCATTCTATACTTGTACGATGACCTTGATCCGAGATCGTTCATGTAGTGAAATGGGAATTGAGGCACCTTGTATTATGTGATCATATAGGACTGGACTCAGATAAATACGACTTTCTTTTAATATCCGTTAACCAAAGAAATTCCTTTTATCTAATAGATGGTCATCTATGGATTCGATCTTAATCCTGAGTATACTACGAATTTCTGCATGACAAGCTATGTCCTTTGATTTACTATGGTGAGGTTGGGGTTGCATTCCCGGCCAATAACTACGTATTTTGGGGATATGGTTTGGTGTGTAGCTAGGAACATTTTACATAGATATGGAATTCACTCATTCTTACGAGAAGCAGATGAATATCTCTTTTAAAAGTTGATTCAGGACTTGAACAATTTGAGCACTCAACTTTTCTATTTCGAATAGAAAGTTTTATATTCATAATTGTTATGGATTAATTATTCATTATAGAATCAATGGTGCTTAAGAGACAAAATATTTAGAGGGTTAACGGACTTTTGACCCGGCTCTATTTATGAGATATTCGTGAAGGGCTATATCCATATGTAACGACTATATCGATGGACACAGAAGTTGCTCGGTTTATTTTTTCCATCTACGGTAACGGGAGTTCAACTTCGAGTTTTTAGTGGAATAATGCGGAGTTAATAATTCGTAATATTTGATTAAATAGTTTAATTGATATTTCAGAATTATTGGAACTATGAATCGTAGGCCTATTTGGTCCCCGTGCTAGCTCGACTAACTTTATCAAATCTAATATAATTAGATTATCTAATAATATGCTCACATTATATTTATATATTATTAATGAGATTAATAATATTTATTGTCACAAATGAAAACTATGTTAAATTTGTTTAACTTAATGTTTTCTAGAATTCTTTGATTATGAGATAATCAAGTCTTGATTATGAGATGATCAAGTTAGTAATAATTATGAGATAATTACTACAACATAATTGAAGGTAAATAAATCATTATTAAGATATTGATTTTTATTTACCATTGTAGACAAAGCCATATGGCTTACCATGTCATCCAAGTAATTATGTCTATTAGGTGGCATGTATACACCTAATATGTTTGTCATTAGCTAATGTATTTTATGCTTTGGTATGGCCTCCACATTTATGTGTTTGCCATGGTTAATGACAAAGTCCTTGTCTTTAGCTTATCATTTCTTATGCTTTGGTATGGAATTCACATTTTTGTGTTGGCCATTGCAAGAAAGCATTAGATGCTCAATGACAAGGTTAGTTGGCTTGTGTAAGAGAATAAAATCTCTACCATTTCTCTCACTTCCTGAGGTTAACATTTTGCAAACATTCACACAAGTTTTGTGAGAAAGATTTGAGAGAAAATAGAGAGAGTTCAAACATTCACAAGTGTTGTGAGAGTGTTTGAAATTCCTAAAGCCAAACACTAATTGTGACATCTTCATTATCTAAATCGTTTAGAGTTTAATCTTTGTGAGTGAAGCCCACACTTTGGTTTGTTGGTTTCGAGTCATAATTCGGAAGATTGAGTGGTTGATCCAAGCGTTGGACACCAAAGGATTGATCTTGGCTACTACAACAATGGGAGAAGGCAAAGAAAATTTTAAAGATCCATACCAGACCTCGTGCCACCACAAGCAACTTCCACCGTGCTAAGGAAAGTCGTTTCCTACATTTGGCACTCTTACTCTTACTAAGGCTTGCTATATTTCTTTTACTGCTATAAGTTTTAGTGTTCTCTTTATCCTCTATTTCTGTATTTTTCCCACTTATTGTCTCTGGTTGCTTGAACATCTATGTATCATTCCTTACTTTTCTTTATAGCTTTCTCTTTCTCTTCCTACTTTCGTGGGTGAATATCCTTAGAATTTTACTGTCTATCTTCATAACTTAACTTGGATATTTCGAAAATGAACTAGGGGTACTACAAAAGGATTTTCAAAGCATATAGTTACTTAATAAGGAAGGATATTGAATAGTTCAGGAATTCTTACTAACATGTCCATAGAACTTTAAGGACGTAGGATCAGATACTGGAGAGGTAGTTCCTCGCATATTAGTATCCTGGGCGTACTACGTATACAAGACTCCAACACTCTACAGACTGCAGTCACTGATTTCTTAGACCATGCTCAGATACCATCTTTGTAACATCCCCAATCCGGGAGATGCTACCGGCAGGGAATAGGCTATACTATCCCATGAGCCTCGTACTTTCTAACTACGAACAACATTGATACTCTTTTTCTCAAACATAATCTCATATATGCGACCATTACTGTAGGCACTGCATTTTTGCATATTAGTCTCGATGATGAGTCTCACATGGAGGCACTACCCTTTAAGTTACGAAAGTCGCGGGAAACAGACGTTCGAAGGGAAAATTCAGAAATTGATACCTTGTTGGACTTAATTCATTTGCTTAGCTTCGGGTTCACTCGTTGGATCTCTGTTTTAAAATTCATCTTTGGCCCAAAACCCCGCAATCCACACCAAGCCCACACACCCCCAAGCCCACACACCAAGCCCACCAAAAGAACCAACCACACGCCCAAGCCTTCCCATCACACGCCCAAGCCCATCAATTCCCTCCAAAATAATAATTAACACATTAAACACATGTTGAAATCTAAACAAATCACCTTCCCGAATTAAAGAAATTAAATCAAATCACCTTCCTAATTAAATCAAATCACATGCCTAAACTAAATAAAATCAAATCAAATCCCATAAATCACCTTCCTAATTAAATTAAATTAAATCACATGCCTAAACTAAATCAAATCAAATCAAATCCCACAAATTACCTTCCTAAAGTGAATAGATTTTTCCTTATAACACACTAATTGGAGATACCCTCCATAATTGCATGATACTTTCCCTACCCGTACAAGGACAACCTCAACCCTCTCCTATAAAAAGACACCCAAACCAAGCTCTTAGACCCCTAGCACATTCACGCCCAACAGAACTCTCCCTCTCCCTCTCTCACGCTTCTCTCTCTCTCACGTCCCTAAACGGCCACAAACCCTAAACTGCTCACCAATCGACAAAACACCCTAATGGCTCACTCCCTCTTCACGCATCAGCCACACTTCATTCTTTCACGTTAACTGCCCTTCACGCCCCACACATATAAGCCAAAAACGCAAGCAGCAGATCACGTCACCATAAACCCTCATTAGCCAAGAGACCTCCAAGACGCCCAACCTCTCTCTCACAAACACAACTCACGGCATCACAAACAGCCAGCACACACAAAGCCAATTGCACTCGTCTCCCTCTCATTCCCCACAAATAGCAACCCATTACAAGCCAAACTAACAAACCGACAACAAGTAATCACTAAACCTAATGAACCAGCCAACCGTGAGCAACAAGATTTAAGCCACCAACTATCAAAGCAATACGTACCTAACCAACACACAGCCACTCACCAAAAAAATCAAACAAAGAATCCCACATCGGAGAAGTTAAATCAGCAAACACATCGACTGCCCTCAACAAACACCCCTTCACTCATAAGCAGCCATCCACGTGAACAAAGTAATAAATACGACCTGTCCATGCCTCTCACAAACAAGACACACAGGCAGCGAAAACAACCCCTTCAATCCAACAAAAATCAACTACCCTTGACCAAGAACCAACAACCCAAACAGAGACCAAAACTAAGCCTTTAACAGAGACCAAATCATCCCTGAAACAGCCCTCTCTGTAACCGAAAATAACCCCAAAACAGTCCTTAAAATAGCCCCTGAAACAGTCTCTAAAACAGTCCCAAAATAACCCAAAACATCCCCTAAACAACCACCAGAAACAGCAGCAAAAATCATCCAAAACGGTGAAGAAAACAGAGAAAACAACGAGGCAACGAAGGAAAACAGTGAGCCAGTGAACCGGAGGAGTTGCGGAGCATTAACCCTTCCGACGGCCAGGTAACGCACTTCCAAAAGGTGACTTAAAAGGTAAGACCTGAGGGCACCCTTTTATTTATTCTCGTTCATATTTTTAATTATTTATTAGTATTTCTTCACATGCGTATTGTTGGTTCATGTATGTTATTGTTGTGGGATGAATGATTTTGTGCTATCTCTTGTGGTATATCGGATGGAAATCCATACGTAAATTCCGTAGCCGAATCTGAATGGACGGTAGTGCGGTCTGAACTTGGGATACAATTCCGCGTACTACTTGAGAAACACACATATTTCATTTTATATAATCTTGTGTTTGTCCATGGTTCATTAGAAATAGCACGTTATTTCCATGCATGATTTAGTTATTTCTTTCGTATTAGGAGCTTAATTATATCTCTTCAATGTTCATGTTTAGACAATCATTATTTATTTCTGTTTCCGCATTCGTCAATTTAATTTGTTTATGAAATTGTGTGCTTGTCGTTATGTCGACTTACTTTTATGCATGCAAACTTAGATATAGGTTGTATGCAAACTTAGATATAGGTTGTATGCAAATTTAGATATAGGTTTTTCTTGCGTATGTATGTTGCGTAGACTTGGTTATATTATTGTACAAATCCGTTCATTACAAGTGGCATAAGTAAGGGACCATTCCGAACCCAACGGTTTGAGATCTTCCCTTGCGAGGGGTGAGTGCGGCCTTAAATCATTTCCCAGTTCACACTGGGTGGCGACTCCATTATTCTCTGGTTTAGTCCTTCGTGGGCTACTCCGTACTCCTGACCGGGCCACGAGCTTGGGAAAGCGTCGCCGATTTATGTGTCCTACAATTACCCAGATCCATAACATAGAATATAAAACAGTACATATACAACCGATTACTCAACATCAATAATCTTACTAACTCTATACACAAATACTTATACACAACTTTACTATACATATATCTGGAACTGGACTTTACTTGACTTGACTGAACCCTATTTTTTACTAGACCTGGTGGACCAAACACCCTAGCGACTACCATCGGTATCCATCCTCCCGAGCTCGTCATCTGGGTAAACCTATAAAATAAAACACTAGGAGTGAAGGGTTAGATCGTTTGAAAGACTTAAGTGAGTGGACGATTAAAAATAAAATATGAACTCAATTACTTTTGAAAGATCCATGGTTCTAAAATCAAATTTATCTCAAATCATCTCTTTTGAAATCTCTTTCCTTACTTGAAACAACTTTCTTTCTAGAAATCTTTTCGGAAAACTATTTATGGTCTAAAATTTCTGAAACTTTTATAAAATAGTTTCTTATGAAAACCTTTTTCTTGAAATCATCTTTTCTGTAAGGCTGTCTCTAAAAAACTTGTTTCTGAAAATCTAATTTCTGAAAATTCTTTATCTGAAAGTCTGCTAAAAACCTGACGCATTGGTTATTATGTATCGTCGTCCCCAAAGTATAACATTACATGTCCCTAAAACGATGGTCTAGCGGCGTTATGTATCTTCGTCCCTTTAGCCCTGTAATCTGGTTGTCCTTGGGCGTTACGTATCATCATCCCCTAAGCCACAAATCTAGAGTCAGGGGTACAGATCTATGCTACTCTCTAGACTCTGAATCTAGGATCTATGGGCATTTGTCATCCCCAGTCCTGAACTGCGTGTGAATACAATATCTAAATCTTTCAATTCCATATCTAAGTCAAGTTACATACTGAGATGGATTTTCCCCTATGACTCGAAATCGTAAAATCACACTTTTCTAAATCATTTCTCAAATCATCTTTTATCAAAACATATCTGAGAGTAAACTCGGTTTACCCCCAAAATGCGGAAAATTAAGTCTGATATCAAAAATAATATAATAAAAATCAACTTAAGGAAAAAGTGACCACTCACAAATTTGGAGTCCAACAGACATTCCTTCACTTTGCTAATTGAATTGTGGTACCTGCGATGAACTTTAATTGATAACCTTAATTAGAAAATGGACTGAAGAATATATTACGGAATTAGGCTAAATTTATCTATTCAAGTATTTGCTTTAATTTCAAGGCGTATCACACTTATATCATGATGTAATATATATATATTATATATATATATATATATATATATATATTATATATATATATATATATGCGAGCTGATACGGGACCCTTATGGTGGTCTCTAACACGCTCGGGTGAAACTAGAATGAACTCAAATTGGTTGGGGAGATTATGATATTGTGTTCCGACGCAATTCTTTGGGAGTCGTGTCGCCCACACATATCGATAAACCAGTGAGCATCCTCTGTCTACGCGTCACGATGCAAGAGTTGGGCATCGTGACTCCCACACGAGTCGCAACGCTAAGAGTTGAGCGTCGCGACATTCCCTAAACAGAGGTGAGACAATGGGTTTCCTCTATTTTACGCATCATGATGCAAATCCCTGGGCGTCGTGACCCTCACATTTCAGAACTGAATCTGTGAAAATTCTCCAGTACGTGTCGCGACACAAGGGTTGTACGTCGCGACGCTAGGCCAAATTTAGGGCCTAACATCAACTCTTCAAGGAATTACTTCATAGTAACCCAACACCCCCACCTTAATACAAATTAGTTCATTTATCCATAATCAAATTATCCTATTTCCACCCTTCCATTATCATCACATCATCAAATTCCAAAACCCAATTTACTTATCCTCTAAAGTTTCTTATTTTAGGGATTTTTTCAAAATCTTTTTTTTCTTAACATCATAACCCCATAAACATCAATAACCACAATTCAATAATATCCTTTAACCAATAAATCATCTAAACATCAACATTTCAAATTTGGGTTATGTTTTTCTTACCTCGTTTCTTTTAATTTCCATCATTTTCCAAGCTTTTCAATGGTTCCCAATCTTCTTCTTAGCTTAAGAGGATTGATATTTTTCTTCTTCTCTTTCCTTTTTCTTCCTTCTTCTGTCTTTCTTCTGCATTCTCTCTTCTTCCATTTCTTTCACGTTTTTTTCTCCTTCTTAAGTGTTGAGGATCAGTAAATAGTGTCTCTTATATAATAGGAGGCTAATTGGCTAATTTCCAATATTTTAATTTGAAGAAGAAGTTAGAATATTTTAGAAAATGTGAAATTCTCTATATAGGTCTGCGGTTACTGTTTATCCGAGTATTGAGTTGCATTTTTGACCTACTCTAATTTCGAATTTGGAAAAATGTTCAACATGGAAGTTGTAAGTCTCGATCTTAGCTTTCCGATGATATAAAATTAAAAAATATTGGGGTGTGTATGAGAAAGTTATGGCCCAAATACCATGAATTATCCGGAGTAGAACATCGTACTATTTCATATTAGAATCTCGAAATTTTACCGATTGTCCCCACTGTCATTTCATGAGTGTATATGTGTCCAAATATAATTTTTATTATGTAACACTCGTCTCACATTGAAATAGTAGTCGAGATTATCGGTTGTTAAAAATATTTTTACATGAGTTGGTATTGAAAATTCAAAGGTGGTAAATTCCTTGTTGTGGTTGAATTTATATACATGTATTTAGGGTTGTTATCTTCTGTTCTTGATGATGAGTGATGGTACCTGCTTAGGATAAAGATTTCGAATAAGTTTATCTTGACTTGTGTTGAAACTTTAATAGTTGAAAAGTTAGAGCCTTGGCCGAATCTATGGTTATGTTTAGGAATGTGAATATTTATTTTTTTTGTAATTTACATGATGACATGATATGTTTTTGTGTTATTTTGATGAGTTATGTATTTGATAAATTAAAAGTGCTAAGTGTAATATTGGGATGCAAGAAGCTTGGTTTAAGCTCGATGTGTGTGCGTGGTAAAGATTATGAAAATAATGTATGTATGTTTATGGTTGTGAATGTTGTTATGGTGATGTTGAGTTGGTCACTACGCATGTAATAGATGTCTGTATGATGTTGTAAATAGTATAGATTTTAGCATTGTCTATGTTATTGGTTTATACAAGAATAATTAGCATAAGTTTAAGTCTAATGAAATTGTGATAAGCTTGTGATGGTTATGTAGTTGTATAGATGTTGAATTATATTGATCTTGATTGGGCATTGTATTGAATAAGGCCATATTAGGCATTTAGTCAAATAGGTAGTTTTGGGCATTTCACGTGGCTAAATCGACTATGTCGAAATATCTCATTATCATTATCAGGACCCGTCATGACATGAATACAGTATTTCATGTCATAAGCACGTCATTGTAGCTTTAGATGTTAAGTAACATCGTAAGTTATCATGTCAGCCAAGTCAGCATGTATCATAGTATGTCTATGCATTCATGAATAACGTTCAGTATCGGTATTTCGAGTATGCTAACCATACTTGAACATGGCTTCAGTTAGATGTTTTACATGAATCTTTCCAACAGTATTTGGGCACACTGACAGCGGGCGTCATTCAGTGAGTGAATGTTATCCCTTTCTTTTGCTTCTCTATGGTTTACATTTTGTTTGATTCTATCTCTAAACTTATGTAATCAACTTCTTATACTTAGCTTATAGTTTCTTTTATGCCTTCAGCTATGTTAATTCAGCTTGAGTTATTTGATATTGTTCATTCCTTTAGTTTACAACCTCAAATTTGGTATTGTTTTTATGTATTCAGATTATATAACCATGCCAGTTTTCAGTTCATATGTCAGTTATGTATTATAGGTTAGTTATTCAATTCTTAGTTTTTCAATTCAACTACGCCATGTTTTCACTTATATGTTCCATGTCTCAGTATGAATTAGTTTAGATATTCATAATTCACAGTTCATATACAGACTAGCAGTTCAAGAATTCAATATCTCAACCAGTTATGTTCTCAGATTGGAGATGTCAGCCTCAATCTAGCAATGAATCATGCATGTCAGTTTTTAAAACTCAATTTTCAATTTTCAAGATTATGACATATGATTTCAGAAATGATTTTTATAAAATTCTAGATATGTTTTAGAAATAGTTTTATCAGTATGTGCAAATCATTTTTACTACCAATCTAGTTCGGCCCCTCAACTTTAGCGTCCCAAGTTCGCTCAGATATTCTATAGGGCACTGATCACCCTCATAGGCTCAGCAGTTCAATTACATCTTTGTTCCCTCTACTTACGCGGTTCCAAGTCCCTTTAAGAAGTGCTCCAACCTCCTTAGGCCACTATAATGGTGAATTTTTAATTTTACAAATATGATTTTATGAGATTTAACTTTGTAGCCATGTTTATGAATTTCATATCATGTTTATGATTCCATGTATAAGCTATATGATTTCCACACGTAACCCAGTTTATAGATCATGCATATGATTTATAGAATCTCAATTATATTTCTCATATTATGCATTCAATAATATTTTACTATTTATCTATTTATGTCATGTTTCCAAATAGTTATGCCCAGCTCATGTAGTTACAGAATCAGGACATGCAGGTTTAGATCATATTAGTATATCTGTAGGCCAGATACAGTTCTTGTAGTTTAGGTCAAGAGTTATGCATTTTCAGATAATGTCGTTACAATTCATGTAATTAGCTCCCCGCCATTCATGTTTAGCTTTCAAGTTTAGCAGAAGCACACCCAGCTCGGATACCCAGAATCATCTCATGTATTCTTCAAGACATAACATATAGTTTCAGATCAGGTCAGTATGTCATTAGGTTGCAGATCATGATAGCAGTTCTGGTCACATTTCCTTAAATATGTCAGGATAGCTCAGGTCATGTCAGCAATTAGGGTAGATATTTATGTTATTTTCAACTTCACAAATTGTAGTTCATGTAGCCATACCCAGCTTTCACAATCCATGCTTGGGATATGATATATCCAAGTCACCATGGGTTTGGGATAGTTTTTCCACGGGTTTGGGTGGCTTAGAAATAGCATTCATCTAGAAGTAGTACATGTTATCATGTTAATCAAGTCATGTGTAGGTCATTTGGGTAGCATGCAGGTTAGTTTCCAGAATTTCCAGTTCATTGATGAGCGGAAATAAATATCAATATTTACCGCCCCTTTTACTTAATATTTTGTTTAGTTTCTCGTGTTTGATGAACGTTTTGATGTGTTTTAGTTTATTTTACAGATAAAATAATATTGGGACACAATGAAATTATATAGGACGAAATGTGGGTAAAATAAGGGCAAAATTTGGACTTGACATATTAATTTTGGATATTGGAAACTTGAAAGGGCGTTTTAACGAAGTGCAGTTTTGGAAATTCCAATTTTGTGCATCTGTCGTATTTTTGGTATAACTTTTTAATCAGATATCGGATTGAGCTGATTCAAGTTCCAAATTAAATAAGACTCAAAGATCTAAAACTTTGAACTACAAAATAATTTCTAATTCTGAAGATTTCATGTCCGGAATCGATGAACCATCCAGAAGTGTGTCGTGTGTAATTATTAAAGTCTTTTTCAATCATTTTCAAAGCCAAAAAATAAATTAATAAATAAATAATAAAAATTATCAAATCACCACCAAACATGATAAGCAATTAGTGGAGCAATTAATAATGGATTTGGTGGAGCAATTCGTGGAGAAATTAATAATGGATTTGGTGGATGATTTGATGGAGGCAAAATTTTGCCTATAAATACCAAGCCATTTCATTTGTAAATTCATACTTTCTTCTAAGGAATTCCTTAATAATACTAAGAAGATTGTATCTTGTTTGTTTATTTACAGCTTTCAGTAATTAATTTCCGCTTTCGCACTTTCTTTTCTTTACTTTTCAGTTTTTACTTTCCGCAATTGACTTTTACGCACAATACTTTTGTTTCTTTAATTTTCAGTTTTTACTTTTCAGTAATGAGGAGGTAACTCCCTTTTGCTGGGGTAAAAGGTAAACCTTTTATTACTAATATTTAGATTAATCTCCCTTAATTATAATATATAAATTAGTTTAAACCTGACTTAACGAGGATACCGCCATATTGGTCGGTTTGTAATTATTTAAATTGGTTTTAACCTGACTAAACTGGATACCGCCTGTTTGGTCGGTTGGTAATTAATTATTAATTTGACTTAATCTAGATACTGTTAGACAGTAATGACCCATAGCGTCACTATTTTGTAAATGATATTGTATTATTGTACAAAATTAACTATGTAGTAATGAAATTGCCTTTTACCGTTTTGTAATTTATTTACTTTGATATATAAATGGTAAAAGTCCCTATGATTAGTTCCGGATTGTGATGATATGAGACAGTATCAATCCATAAAGGTTTAATCATTAAATATCCCTAGTCGTAGTATTATCGAGATTGGACATCGATAATGCGGAATAGACTAGTACTGCACTCGTGCATGTTGTGAGGGCACAACGGCATAGTTCTCATATATTTAAGTATAGGATACTTATGCAAGTGCGGTAGGAGGTTGTGTTTTACCGATGGTACGGAAAACAGCTTCGCTCTGGAAAGACCCAGCGGAGTCCCAGTGGTAGTATGTCTGCGTGTCTATGGGAGTCCGCTTCAGGGTAGGTGCATATGATCTTAACCTGAGACTTGCATCGCTAATACTTACGACAATCGGTAAACTTTAGTTTTGGTGGTCCAGGGCTTTAACGGGTTCTGTGTACACCTCTTCTGGGTTTATCGAGAATCGTAGTGTATTGGATGTGATGTCAAGATGGAAGTATCACTTCAGACATATGGAGAAGATGATCGCGAGGGATACAGAACTAGTACTCTATAATGGTTGCAACCATCGGGATAATATGACTAGGTCAGGATTATCCGATTCAAAGAGACTGGTTGCTTGATGTCCGATATGTGTATCGTACGGGGCAGACACATCTCCAGCCCCAGGCATTACATGTGATCATCCGATACTGGTTCCATATACACTATACTACGGTATGCTACGCCTGTTATAGATCTTATATTCCAATAAGAATATTTCTAGAGAATTGGGTAGACATGGCGTTTTGCTAGAGGCTAACCTTGTCTTGTAAATCGGGAAAAACGTAGTACTTGGTACGTACGTGTTCGGATAGTTCGACAACCGGATTTACTGCCAACATATCTAGGGATCTCTTGGGTCGCTTCCCGAAGATTCACCAATGACGTATGATTCAAACTCGATTAATCTTGGATTAATTACGGAGAGACTTTATCTTGGATAAAGTACTATATAAAGAGAGAGAACGGTTAATTTGGAATTAATCATAAAATTATTATATTCGATATAATAATCGAAATTCGATTTCGACGCGAAATTAAAATTAGATTTTAATTCGGGCAAACGAGTTAATTTAGAATTAATTCGTTAGCGACGTAAATAATAATTTCGCTAGGCATAATTATTTATTTAAATTCGATTTAATTAACGTCGCGACGTAAGTTCGGTATTTCGGAAATATCGGACCCGAACGCGTGAGTGCACGTGGGCCCACTTTCATTTGGAAACGTGTGGGGCCCACATGACACATGTCATTATATGCATTATTTAATTGTTGATGCATTGCATGGAGATAGTGTACAATGCACTCAAGGGTATTGCATGGAAATTGAGTGTTTGACACTCTAAGCCTTTGCATGGTTTGTGTCATAAGTTTATTATTATTTAATAAATATTATGGCATAAATATAAATTGATTTTTGTAGCAAAAATCATTACTCTTTCTCTTCTCCTCTTGACCGAAACTGTCACAGTTTCACAGCTCTCCATTTTCAGGTTTTTGTTGCAAAAGCTTGAAGATTTTGTGATTGTTTGGAACATTAAATCACATTCAAGGCTAGCACCTTCAAGGGATCATACAAAGGTGTTATGGGAAACTCATCTTAGAGCTTGGAAGGATCAAAGAAAGCTTGGAGCTTCCCAACTCACCTTGGCCGAAACCCTCACTGCACAAAGGATAAATTTTTCATTTCATCAACGCATCCGCATTCCGATCTTTGTGAGTATGATTCCGCCATACTTCAATATTGTTCATTCTTTTATATATATTTTGCTTGTGCTTTTGATCTTGGGACATGGATTAATTTTTCCAACAGATACCGCCTATATGGCTGGTTGGTAATTATCATGCAAAGTTAATATATTATATTAAGGGAGATATCTAAAATAGAAGTAATAAAAGTGGATCCTTTTACCTCAGCATTTTCTTTTATTGTACTTTTACTTTATTTACTTTTCAGCAATTTACTTTTCAGCATTTACTTTTCAGTAATTTACTTTTCAGCATTTACTTTTCAGCATTTAATTTTCAGTATTTTACTTTATGTCTTTTATTTTATTTAAGTTTTTTACTACCCGTAAATATGTGTCGTAACTAAGACAATTATCTGGGGTTGTGATGAATCCAATATCACCGGTTTATAAGGGGTTAAATTATAGTTTGGGTAATTTAAAGGTTTACTTATTAAGTCTTAAGCTTAATGCGTCTTGTTAACTGGCCATTAATAAGATTGATCTGGTAAATCTAAAATAAACTTGACAAAGGAATTTTAGGTTATAACCTTAGACTTAATAGCTCACGATCTTCCTTGAGGATAGATAACCCTTTAATAGATTTCCTTACAGGATAGACATATACCTGTCGGGCGGGGGTAACATTTATTGGAACTTAATCTTAATGAATCCAGGTAATTTGGTTGACATAGACATATGGTTCAATTTGGTTATACTGGGTATTTGCGTCTGACCATCGACAAGGCTTTCGCATGATTTAGTGTTCCAGGTTAGTAAACCAATATATTACACAAATATGAAATAACCACTTCATCTTTTAAAAGATATTGGAAAAATTCACAACCCTAGATAGTTTCCTAATATTGAATTTTATTAAACCTACTTTCGTGCAATTTTATTTACTTGTTTTTAAGTTTAGAATCATCACCATTTCAATTCAATCAAACAACCTGTTAGAAACTAGTAATCATTTGACCAAATAAAATTAATATATTAGGTATTAAGTCCTCGTGTGATCGATACTTTTTATAATACATGAACGATACGTACGCTTGCGTTATACGCGTGTGATTACGCACTGGTCAAGTTTTTAGCGCAGTTGCCGGAGACTTATTTATCTTTTACTATTAGTTTTGGGGTTAGATACGTTACTTGTATCTAATTTCTTTTAATTATTGTTTTTGTTTTCTTGTGTTTCAGGTTCTCAGAAACTACATGAGACGAACCAGAAGCTTTGAACTACGACCGCTTGACCCAGAAATTGAAAGAACCATCAGATAATTGAGAAGGGAAAGGCGAGAAGGCCAATAAGCAATCATTAACATGGAACCTGAACCTTTGGAGGTTGCACCACCATTACCCATTCGAGACAGAACCATTCTGATGGTCGACGGCCTTATTTCCCGTATTGTACTTCCTCCCTTAATAGCAAATGCGGGTGACATCAAAACATGCATCCAGATGATTCAGCAGTCAGTACAGTTTTGGGGGAAATGCAACTTAAGATCCTAATGCCCACATCAGCAACTTCCTGGAAGTTTGGGGCACTTTCAATTACAATAGAGCATTAGAAGAAGCAATGAGACTGTGAGTTTTTCTATATTCCTTGAAAGACAGAGCAAAAGCTTGGCTACATTCACTACCAGCAGGTTTCATCACAACTTGGAACACTCTAGCCACCAAATTCCTTGCAAAGTATTTTCCACCAGCCAGAACAGTAAAACTGAGAAATGACATCACATCTTTTGTACAACAAGATTCAGAATCCATCTGCGAAGCTTGGGAAAGATTCAAATATTTACTCCAGAAATGTCCTCACCATGAGATTGCAAAATGGCTACAAGTCCAAACCTTCTACAATGGATTTTCTGGAATAATAATAACAACAAATGATGATGCTGATGGAGGAGCTTTAATGGCAAAAGGAGCAGATCAAGCCTGGGACTTAATTGAAGAAATGGCCAACAACAACTTCTTGTGGCCAATAGAAATGAGCTTGATTCAACGAATTGCTGGAATTTATGAAATTAGAGCCAACACTGCAGTAAATGCCAAGCTAGATGTGATTTGCAAAAATCTGGAAACTCTTAACATGAAAGTTAATGGTGGATCCACAAGTTCACCATTTGGAGGAGTACCTGAGTCAGAATCTTACAACCAACAAGAAGAGACAGTGAACTATGTCAATAATTTCAACAAACAGGGGAACAATCCATATTCCAACACCTACAACCCAGGGGGGAGGAATCATCCCAATTTCGCATGGAGCAACAATTCATGGCAAATGAATAACCCACCACCCGGATTCCAACAACAGAACAAAGGCCAGGAGCAGGCAAATGAATCCGGAATAATAGAAGTGTTGACCCACTTGAAAAAGATAGAAGAAAAACACGACTCTCAAGCAGCAAGATATAATGCTATGTTTCAATCCAAAGCAGTATTAATTCAAATTCAATCTGCTTCTATTAAAGCACTGGAGAATCAAATTGGACAACTGGCCAATGCTCAGAGTTACAGACCGCCAGGTAACCTTCTTGGCAACACTGAACCAAATCCGAGGAACATGGGAAAAGAGCAATGTCATGCCATCATGTTAAAAAGCGGTACTGAAATCAACAAAGATGTTGGAGTCAAAACAACATTTGAGCAATTTCCAAAAGAAACAAAGCAACAGATGGAGGAAAAATAAGCAAAGGAAAAAGAACAGATCACTCCACCTCCACCTTTTCCTCAGCGTCTTCAGAAAAACAAACTGGACAAGCTGTTTGCTCGATTCTTGGAGGTGTTCAAAAAGTTGCATATCAACATTCCATTTGCAGAAGCATTGGAACAAATGCCCAGCTATGCCAAATTCATGAAAGACATTCTTTCACAAAAGCGGAGATTGGGAGATTACGAGACAGTAGCATTATCAGAAGAATGCAGCGCTATCATTCAGATGAAACTTCCTCCAAAATTGAAAGATCCTGGCAATTTCAATGTTCCTTGTACCATAGGAGAACATGACTTTGGTAAGGCTTTGTGTGATTTAGGTGCGAGTGTTAATTTGATGCATTTTTTTATTTTTAGGAAATTACAGTTTGGAGAAACAATGCCCACTTCAGTCTCTCTACAACTTGCTGATAGAACGCTCATATTTCCAAGAGGCGTAGTTGAGGATGTGCTGGTCAAGGTTGACAAATTCATTTTCCCAGCAGATTTTATTGTCCTTGATATGGAGGAAGATGCAGACGTGCCAATCATCATCGGGAGACCTTTCTTGGCTACAGGTCGAACCATTATTGATGCATAAAAAGGAGAATTAACCATGAGGGTACAGGACCAAGAAGTAACATTCAATGTTTTCAAGGCCCTGAATTTCCCAGATGATGAAAAGAATAGGGAATATTTCTGACTTGATGTCATACACAGTACCATTCAGAACTCCAATGCAATGTAAAGTTCTACTGACAAACTTAAAACATGTCAATTGCATGTGGAGCCTGAAGATAAAGCATCTTTTGTACTGAAAAAGCCAATTCTTGCACTACAAGCAACAGAAGAGAAAAAGTTCCACAAGCTAAACGAATTGGAGGAATTTCACAATCAGCCTTTTGAGGATGCCAAATTGTACAAAGAAAAGGCCAAGAAGAGACAGAATGAGAAGTTAGTGCACATACAACTAGAACCAGGGCAGAAGGTTATGTTAAACAAATCAAGGGTGAAATTCTTCCCACGGAAGCCAAAATCACGGTGGTCAGGTCCATTTGTGATCACCAAGGTTTTACCAGATAGAGCCGTTGAGATACATGATCCTGACTCCAAGTAAACTTTCAAGGTTAAAAACAAGCATGTCAAGCACTATTGGGGAGAATAATTTGAGCGACAAAAAGAAAGTGTCACACTCTCAGATCCAGCCTAACGTTCGAGAAGTCAGGTCTAGCTGTCGACGTTAAACTTAGCGCTCGCAGGGAGGCAACCCATGAAATTTGTGTATATATTGTGATCTGATGTGTTTTATTTTTGTGTGTTTAATTTTTGCAGGTAAAGTCATTTCACGATGGAAGAAGTTCTCGTAAATCTTCACAAGTAATTTCCTTCTCTCCCTAAAAAATCTCTGATGAAAGTCTACAAAGCTCGCTTGGAATGGATGAGATTACTAACGATCCGTGGTGTTCCTAATGATATTCGTTGGGTAATTGAAGCATGGGTCCGATTGGCAGGTGAGTCTTCTGACTATTTTATTTCACATCTGCCTGGTTTTGGAAGAAGCACCTATGCAAAGAAACATAGAGCTAAGAAAATGGGTGTTTGTTATAAATGTGCACGCTGGAATTGCAATACTCGTTGTCGTTATTTTGGAATGGTGTCTGATAATCGTGAAGATAAAATTAAATTCATTAGGGATGGCTTCAGTAAGGAGTCTGTAGATGATATATCTTCAACTCTTGAGACACATCCCATTGGATATGTTCATATAGCCATTCGCAAATTACATACACAATTTCAAAAAGAAAGACAACATTTAAGTCTTGGGAATCTGACTCAAAAATACCCTGTTTGCCAATTTATAAGAAAATTGGAAGGGAAGCTTGTCCCTGACGCATAGACGTCAATCAAGCCGCTAAGTTTCTTGTACATATTATAGGTCTTTTCCTAATAATTGTAATTTGTTTTGTTGTTTTCTTTTATTTTCTCCGACAGGATCCAGACATTTTTTACTATCACGATTTATTTTATTGTTAACTAATAATTGTCATTTGGCAGGTACTAGTGCTATTATTTTACTCACCCCTTTTCAGGCGTTATAAATTCAACTTATCATTGCACTTTTGAAGACATCCAGAGTAAAACATGGAAGCCACTTCAAGAAGACGAGTTGAAAACATATGTGTGTTTTGCGGTACTAGTGTTGGTGTTAAGCCACAATACGTAGAAGCAGCACATGAATTGGGTCGAGTCTTAGCTACAAGGAATATGCACTTATTATTGATGGGTTTCTACAATAGTCCCAAGATCGATTTAAGCATTTAAACATTTGAATACAACAAATAAGTATGGCGGAATCATACTTACATTGATAGGCTTTTGCGATGCGAGGAACAACACAAATTTCTTCACCATTGAAGCTCTCGGCCAAGCCCTTGTTTTTGTGCTCCAATATTTTCGGTCATCTCCATTTGTGTGCTCCAAGCTCCAAGCTTTGTAAATGGTGATTCCATGCTCATGAATGGGTTTCCCTATCACCTTTGTATGACTCCTAATGTGTGATAGCACTCTTGAAATTTTGCCACAAAATATCTATTGCTTCTACATGCTCTCGGCATTGAAGGCAAAAAAGAGAGAAGAAAATGGCCCCTTGGCCGAATGTGCGAGAGAGAGAGAGAAGTGTGATGAGTTGGTTTTTGTTTCTAAAACCATTACCAAAAATTGATTTCCAAAAATTTGGTATATGGCTTTCAAAAAGTCAAACAAATTTTGGAGCCAAAATGGCAATTAATGCCATCAACAACCACCATCAAGTCAAATTGATGTGACTTCCATCACTTGATTGACTAGTGATTTGACGCATGATGTGACTTGTGGGCCGCACTTGAATTCGAAATGCGAGTGGGCCCGCAAACACTCCCGGGCTCGGGTTCGCTAATTCTGAATTAATGAATTTTTCGTTGCGACATAATTAAATCAAATTTAATTAAATAATTATGCCTAGCAAAATTACTATTCACGTCGCTAGCGAATTAATTCTAAATTAACTCATTCGCCCGAATTAAAATCTAATTTTAATTCCGCGTCGCAATCTAATTTCGTATAATATATTGAATATATTATTTTATCGATTAATTACAAATTAATCGTTCTCTCTCTTTAAATAATATTTTATCCCAGATAAAATATCTCCGTAATTAATCCTAGATTAATTTTTTCTCTAATAATTAATCACAGATTAATTATGTGCGAGTCATACGTCATCGGTGAATCTTCGGGAAGCGACCTATGAGATCCCCGGATATGTTGGCAGTAAATCCAGTCGTCGGACTATCCGAACACATACGTACCTAGTAATACGCTTTTACCGATTTACAAGACATGGTTGGCTTCTAGCAAACCACCATGCCTACCCAATTCTCCAGAAATATTCTTAAAGGAATATGTAATCTTTATCAGGCGTAGTATACGTAGTATTGCGTATTTCGATCCAGTATCGGATGTCACGTGCTAGGCCTGGGGCTGGAATTGTGTCTGCCCCGTATGAATCACATATCAGATCTCTGCTAACTAGTCTCTTTAATCGGATAAATATGACTTAGTCATAATATCCCGATAGCTGCAGCATATAAGAGCACCAGTTCTGTATCCTACGTGATCATCATCTCCATTATGACTCGAGTGATACTTCCATCTCGACATCACACCCAATACACTACGATTCTCAATATACCGAGAAGAGGCGTACAAATAACCTGTTAAAACCCTGGACGATTAAAACCAAAGTATATTGATTGTCACAAGTACTAGCGGTGTAAGTCTCAGGTTAAGACCAAATACACCTAACCTGATTCGGACTTCCATAAACACATAGTCATACTACCAATGGAATTCCGAGGGGTTTATCCAGAGCGAAGCTCTTTCCGTACCATCGGTAAACTCAATCTCCTATTACACTTGCATGAGTATCCAAAACCCAAATATATGAGAACTATGTTGTTACGCTCCCACAACGCGCACAAGTGTAATACTAGTCTATTCTACATTATCGATGTCCAATTTCGATAATACTACGACTAGGGATATTTAATGATTAATCCTTCGTGGATTGATACTGTCTCATATCATCTCAATCCGGAACTAATCATAAGGATCTTTTATCATTTATATATCCTTGTACTCTAATTACAAATGATAAAAGAGCAATTTCCTGTGTCACATAGTTAATTTGTACAACAACACCATGATCTGTACAAATAGTGATGCTATGGTTATAATTGTCCAACAATCTCCCACTTGGCCTATAGCCAATCACTCTAGTGTCCTACACCCGAACTATGTACAGTTCGCTTAAACTTCTGCTGAGAAAATGCTTTCGTCAGTGGATTTGCAGTGTTATAATCTGATGCGATTTATTCGATCATCACATCGTCATGATGTATGATCCAAACGAATCGGATGAATATCTGAAGTATATATCTGGATCGTTGATGAGACATATTAATTCTTTAGCATGTGCTGTAGCCTAGCTTAACTGCTAACAGAATTACTCCTAATCCGATTAGGATTATTATCAATCCAAAAGGCTTCTATTGCTGCCTCAGCTGCAATAATATTCCGCTTTTGTTGTTTATTCGACAACAGTATCTTACTTGGAAGATTTCCAGCTCACTGTTCCGTTATTCAAACTATATAGTACCTTTATTACGACTTATAGTCATTTTTATCGGTTAGGAAACTTGCAGCAGTGAACCCAGTCACTTCAAGTTCTCCTTCTCCATAGCTTAAGAAAGCATCCTTAGCTCATCTAAGATACTTAAGAATGTTCTTAGCATAAATCCAGTGACTATCACTTCGATTGGCCTGATTGTGACTCCATATGCTCAAAGCATATGAGACACCGGGTCGCGTACATTATTTCAATGTACGAGTTCTCGGAGAGTGCCAACAATTTTTAGATCTATCCCAGTAGATCCTTATTCCTAGAATAAAGGTTGTCTCTCCCAAGGATTCTACGAAGAATTTTCATGAAAGCCAAGCTTTCACCGACTAATTATGGGAATATCATTTCCAAGAAATGACATATCATCATTTTTAGGACAATCACTGTCAGTGCGCTCCCACTAACCCTCTTATATACACAAGAATTGTTGGACAGTTATGACCCATAGCGTCACTATTTGAACAGATCACGGTGTTGTTGTACAAATTAACTATGTGACAAAGGAGATTGCACTCTCATCGTTTGTGATTAGATCACCATAGATATATAAATGAAGAGAGGTCCATATGATTAGTTCCTGGATTGAGAATGATATGAGACAGTATCAGTCCACGAAGGATTAATCATTAAATATCCCTAGCCGGAGTATTATCGAGACAGGACATCGATAATACGGAATAGGCTAGTATTGCACTTGTGCGCGTTGTGAGGGCACAACGACATAGTTCTCATATATTTAAGTATTAGATACTTATGCAAGTGCGATAGGAGGTTGTCTTTCACCGATGGTACGGGAAACAGCTTCGCTCTGGATAGACCCCTCGGAATCCCATTGGTATTATGACTATGTGTCTATGGGAGGCCGAAATCAAGGTAGGTGGTATAGTCTTAACTTGAGACTTACATCGTTATACTTACGATAATCGATAGACTTTGGTCTTGGTGGTACAGGGCTTTAAACGGGTTCTGCGTACACACTTCTGGTTTATCAGAGAGTCGTAGAGTGTATTGGGTGTGATGTCAAGATGGAAGTATCACTTCAGTCATAGTGGAGATGATGTCAAGTAGGATACGGTACTAGTGCTCTTGAGTGTTGCGCAACCAATCGGGATATTGTGACCAGGTCATGAATATTTGATTATAGAGACTATGTTACCAGACATCCGACATGTGCTTCGGACGGGGCAGACACTTATCCAGCCCCAGCCCTAGCACGTGACAATCCGATACTAGGCCGATATACACAATACTTGGTATACTACGCTTGATACAGATCTTAAATATTCTTAGATCGATATGTCCGGAGAATTGGGTAGACTTGGTGCTTTGCTAGAAGCCAACCTTGTCTTGTAAATCGGTAAAACGTAGTACTTTGTACTCACGTGTTCGGATAGTCCGATGACCGATTTGACTGCCAACATATCCGGGGATCTCATGGGTCGCTTCCCAAAGATTCACCGATGACGTATGACTCGCACTTTTATTAATCTGGGATTAATATGATGAGAGAGAGAATTAATCTGGGATTAATTACAGAGATATTTTATCTGGGATAAAATATCAAATTTAAAGAGAGAGAGAATGATTAATTTGGAATTAATCGATTTGATTAATATATTTGATATATTAAACGAAATTGGATTTCGACGCGGAATTAAAATTAGATTTTAATTCGGGCTAGCGAATTAATTTAGAATTAATTCATTAATGACGT
>SKCR01053580.1:0-30236 GCA_019454045.1 Zanthoxylum bungeanum | reverse complement strand
TTCCACGATAGTCATCATCCCTGTACCCGTCTCTGCTGTAGCGATCCTCGTAATCTCTGCTGTAACGATCTCCATCACGATTGTATGAGTCTTCATTTCTGCTATTCCGATCATCATCCCTGTAGCCATAGTCTCTTTCTCTTCCATTACCATTCTGACCATCATTTCCATAGCGGCCTTCGTACCGATCATAATCATATCTATCACCATATCCTCCAGAACTTGAATATGCTCCTGTAGTTGAGTTTTGAAACCTGTTGAATAAACAAATTATATCTCTCTCAGAACATCACATAAAAATTCAATCATACTCGATAAAGAAAAAGATTGAGCAGCAAAAATTATGGAATTGTCTCAGAGGAGGAAATTCTGAGCAGATAAATTTCATAAAAGTTATCACTTATCATCACCATCTTATCACTGCAACAGAATGAAACTTGCAGGACAAAGTGCATGAGCAAAAGATTGATGATTTAAAAAAGAATATTTAAAAATTAAATAATTATAAGAAAATCCTGAAATGTTATGTGACGAGAGAATAACGCTCAAGTTAAAAAGATCTTTCTTATCAAATATAGAATATGGCTGCATCTGCATGAGAACCATCCAGTATAATACAAGCAGTTCATTATCTTCTGTAGGAATCATACAGTATCAGCCATACAAAATGTCAAGACTCAACAACAGTCTACAAGAGAGAGTTTGATCCAAATAAAAGGGAGTAAGGGAGAGACAAACATGTTGACACAAATGTAGGTTCGGAAAACAAAAATAGGTTTTTCCTATTATATCATATTATGAGGATTATTAAATAGTAAATCTCTAGATAAAATGACATGGGGGAATACAAAAAAATATTCGAAAACACCAAAAGTAAAACTATGCTGGTTACATAGGACACGCATCAAAAACAACAGTCAAACCAAAGAAAAAGTATTTAAGCCAACTGTTTTTTATTGCAAACTCACTTGTCTCTGTTAGCAGCAGCCTTCTGTCTAACTTCTATTATCATTTCTTTATCATTTACCAGGGCCACAAGGCTCTGAGATTTCTTTCTGACATTGCTCCCCTGGTCCCTCCCACTAGAATCAATATATTGGAAATCCGACAATGTCTGTAAGATGAGCAAAAGACAGTTCTCAAACATTGATAAAGTTATAAATTATCACAGAGCGTGTAATAAACATGCTATAGCTTTCAAACAGCATTAAGAAACTGAAAATTACCGATATTTGATACGAGTGTTCACGGATATCATCTATGACACGCTCAGACCCATGAGCTACAAGGTACTCCAAAACAGTCAAAGCCTGAAGCTCAACACAATAAAATTTTCAGCTCTAATTTTGCAGGAAAATGTAGGGAAAATATGGAACACATGGAAGCCAATAATTTCACACTGATAGCACCTAAAACTGGAATGATCATCATAGATAACAAGAGTTTTGGATAAATAGAATTCAATTTAATTATAGCACCCAAAATGGAATATACAGCAGAAAATGTATTAAACTTGCAGAAGAAACAAATTATGAGCATAAGCTAATAAATCTAACTAATACATCAAAAGAATTTCTGACCTTGTAGACATGACGCCAATTCTTTCCAGTGTCATTAATTCGTTTCCAAATAACTACCATAATCATCTGATATTCATGACTGCAATTTTTTTTTAAAAATGAGCTCTTTGTACCAAATGAAGTAAAGCAAAGTACCCGAAAAAATTGTTCTAGCTTACTAGTTTCTAGTAGCCTGTGCAATATCAGCAAGAAGTGTTCCATGAGGACCCCATGGCTCATTGCTAGTAGCATCAAGGACCTGGAAGAAAAATATAAATATATTGAGTCAAATGCTTTACAAGAATCTGTAACAGATACAAACAACAAAATCCATAGGTCAACGGTGTAAGAATCACCATGAGGGAACTTTCGTATCAGTTAGTAGATTATTAACATGGGCTACATAAAATCCAAAAATATGACCATATCTAGCCATAACCAGCTAAACAAACAAGGAATTTACTTAAAACTTAAAGAAAAACATTTACCTTTTGTTCTATTCCAGGAACTTTAAGCACTTTCTTATTGACCCCTCTCTTACTGCAAGAAAACATAATTGAAATAAAAAACAATTAGGCAACAGCGCAAAATATGAATCAAAATTACTCAATCAAATGCATTACAAAAGAATAATAACGCTATCGATAGATACTTTTGATCTTAAACATTAAAATGTGAATGGGGTTACGGATATAGCACCCGACTTACATGTCCCTAAAAGTTTGATCGAAGGCTTTCTTCATTGCTGCCTAGATTCAATATACTCAATGCACCTTCAATAGCTCGAATTTCCCTGGCCAGGCTTCAAATGAAACAAGCTCAATTCAAAATATTTACCATGCCCTTATTTAATCAAAAAACAAAAATGATTGATAGCAGATAAAACACAAAATAAAATTATCAATTCTCATTCAAACACACCAAGATTCTCAAATCATTCAAAATCTACAACTTGTTACATTTTTACATCAAATATTTCCAGATCCAATACAATACAATGAAGGAGAATTGCAGCATACACTATTAATTCACATAAATTTAAATTTTTTTTTTTTTAAAAAAAAAAAAAAAGCAAGAAAAAATGAGCATGTGTATGTGTGATGATCTATTTAACAAATCAGATGTCGAAAAATGAAAAATTAAATCTAGAAATCGCAGCAAACCTGATGGAAATTAAATTGCATAGAAATGAAAATCGAGATCTGATGAGAGAAACAAGAGAGCGGTCTCCGTTTTGTTTTGCTTTTGTTTTGGATTTTTGTTTTTTTTTTTCTTTTCTATAATTTATAAAATAATAATAAAAATAAAAATAAACACAGACAGCGCCATTTACGCGCAGCTAATTCGCAGCCTTTGATTTATGTTTTCTTTTTCTTTTTAATTAGAATGCGCATATTTTTTATACGGGTTGAATAAAATTTAAATGTTACTGATATAAAGTCCGTACTTTATGCGGGGCACATCTTTAGCTGTAATTTCATATTATAATAGAAATATTAATAATATTTTAGGTATTGTTGACAAAAGAAGAAATGTCACCCTAAAGCGAAATCGCCCTAGAACGAATGAGTAAAGGACGAAGGCAAGAAAGGCGACGAAGGCAAGAAGGGCGACGAAGGCAAGAGCGACAAAGAACTCAGGACGACCGAAGCAGCGATTAGAACGAGAACACGTGATGCAGTTGATCACACGATCAAGCAGTTGAGACACACAGCTCAACGGTTGAAGACATGATCCAGCAGTTGCAAGGAGTTACTGGAACTGCCCAAGCGGTTTACAAGCTTCATTATAAAAGCTCACTCGTACAAAGAGGAAGGACCGGATAAAATGAAGACTCAAACGAGCATATTTTTTATTTCTTAGTTTCATAACTTTTAGGACTGTAATTTGTGTGCTTGCGCCCCTTGGAGGCTTATTCACTTAATCAAACACTCATTGCTGGGACTTTGTCTCAGGAGGGGTTTGAACCTTACACGTTTCTCTTTCTTCGCGCATAAAAATTGCGCAAACAGTTTTTTGGCGACCACAGTGGGAGGATTGGTGTAAATAGTGGAGATGCCTCCGAAAAGAAACACTCAAACTGGCTCAAGTACGGAGGAATGAGGACTAGAGCAAACCAACCAGCCTCATGTTCCAGCCGTAGTGGGTCACTTCGAGGGTCTGGCGGACGCTAGTCAATACGAATTTATGCGAGAGCTCAGCCCTAATGCGGTTCGTGCATTGTTCGGTGAATTCACACAGGATATTGTCGAGCAGGTTAGGCTTCAAAATTCTCATATCATAGAGAAGTTTACTTCGACTAGTAACTCACATTATGAAAATATGGTCAAACACTTAAGCTCATTAAACGAATTGATGGCCATATGTGTAAACGGGGGGTCAACCCTGTCGTGGACTACACCTCTCATGCACCAAGTAGTTAGGAGGCTGGTCCGAGCAATATTCCCCCACAAGGAATCACGGTCCCTACGACTTCCAGGGGAGAAATAAGTCTGGGGGACAGTGGCCCATATATAGGGCCGAACCTACACCAAGGGCCAAATATGGTACAACATGAAGTGGTGTTGCCCCAAGGTCCTCAGGTTTCTCAGGGACAAAATCACGACTATGTCCCCACTTGTGAGAGGACCACAACCGCCACCCATAGCAATGACATTCAATGGCAATGACATGTTGAGAGAATAGATAACCGAAATTCTTCAAAACAAATTCGGTCTGGGAGTACGGCCAATTCAGCCGAGGTATCGGAAGCCATATCCAGATTGGATCGATGTGGCGTATCCGTGGCCTAGGAATTACAAAGTACCTGATTTTTCTCTGTTTACAAGGATCTGGGGAAGTTTCCACTATAGAACACATAGGGCGATTTACCCTTCAGTGTGGAGAAACAACTTATTTTCATAAGTTGAGGTTATTCCACGGCTCACTGTCAGGAGTGGTTTTCTCCTGGTATATCAGCTTGCCGGCCAACTCAGTAGAAAATTGGCAACAAATGGAACAGTTATTCCATGCGTAATTCTATAAGACCGAATCTGAGGTGGCCCTAGCCGATCTGGCAAACCTGAGACAGTTACCAGGAGAGTGGGCCGAGACATTCTTACAGATATTTAAAGTGGCTCAAGGCCGATGTTACGTGCCTTTGCCAGAAAAAGAATTTGTGAGAATCGCTCAAAGCTGTCTCAATTTTGATCTGAAAAAGAAATTTCAAGATCGTGAATTTTGGGATCTCCCCAACTCATCACTAGTGTGGTGCGTTATGAACGATTACTAAGGGAGGAAGAGCAAATGAAAATTTTTAGCAAATGGACGTATTACAGAAACATTGATTATGAAGTAGGCGAAATGGATATCGAATCGGCCAACTTGTGTTTGGCCGAATTGGTTAAAGGGAAGCCGTACGTTTGTAAAGTGTAGGCCGAACCTCAAGCCAAAGAAAAGAACGATAAAAAGAGTAGAAACTTCTCTTTTGATATCATAAAAATCGATGCCATATTCGATCAGTTATATAAAGACAAACAGATTAGTTTGAGCGACCGCCACACGTTGCCAAGCGCCGAGCAAATCGGCGGGAAAAAATATTGTAAGTGGCATAATGCATGGTCTCATTCAACTAATAATTGTCTTGTTTTTCGGAATGTTTTGCATGATGCCATAGAATCTGGACGAATAACGTTCGAAAAAAAGATGGCAGTGGACGACAACCCATTTCCAAAGCCAGTGGAATTAAACATGATCAACTCGGATCTTACCAAATTGAACTTGCCAAAGTTCAAGTTGGTCATAGATGAAGAACATGATGGTCATCGTCCGAGCGCTCTGGAAAGGATTAAAGCACCCCAAGAACGGAATGATCAGCAAAACCTTTGTATACGATGCAAGAACAATATATAATGGAAGAGAGAGTTGGAAGATACCTGCGAAAGGCCTGTAAAGAAAGAGCCAGTAGCATGGCAGCCACGGACCTTCGCACCAAGGTTCTACGGTGAGAATTCGAACTTCGTCCAAAATGTGAGGACGTTAAGGCCAAAGATTCATCGGCCCAACGTATGGCATTCCTACCGCAGGCCGTATTCGAGACATCATCTAGGAAAGAATTACCCTCATGTGGACGAAATGACAAGGACGCAACTGAGGTGACACCAGCGAAATTATGGCCGTATGATGCACCAACAAGGTGAAATGAAGGTCGTCGCAGACTATAATGCTTGTCCAGGAAAGAAACCAGATGAAAATAGTAAATAGAATAAAGATCGATGAGGGACAACGATGAACTGCGAAGAGCGTACCAAGTTTGATAGGCGAAAGCGAGACGAGACAGACGATGAAGAGCCATCTATCTTCATTCAATTCGGTAGTATGCCACCGGTTGTGGCTAATCATTACTTGTTGTCCGATAAATTCAAGGGGGACAACAGTGGAAGATCTGGAAATAACGAAGATGTTTATGATGGTGATCAAACCGAATTTACGGCACTCTCAATAACAGATAGAGAGGCATCGGACGAGGAAATGACGGACATAGAAGAAGAAATAGACATCAGGACAGAAGCACGAAGAATAGAACAATGTTTTATGAGTTTTTATCACATAAACATTAGATGCTTGTTCCTTATGGAAAAGTATGGTCTGATACGAGATCACACCATATATTTATCCATTTAATTAATATTGTATTCAGGAATGTGATTAAATCTCATTTAACCAATGATCATCATTGGACCACAAAATTATTAGACTAATACACCGGATGAATCATTTGAGATGGACAGCATTCCAACAGTTGCGGATGGGAGTTCCTTCCACGGTATGTAGCTTGTAAGCTCCTCTCCCAATAATTTTGGTTACGAGGTACGAGCCCTCCCAATTTGGTCCTAGTTTTCCATCTCCAACCTCCTTTGTGTTCTGAAAAACTTTACATAAGACCCAATCTCCTTCCTTAAAAGTTATGCTCCTGACATTTTTGTCGAAGTATCTGGCCATCCTCTGTTGATGGGCTGCTAGTCGAATGGAAGCTTGGTCTCTCACTTTGTCAACTGTATCGAGACTGAAGTTCATAAGCTGTCGATTCAATTCCTCATCGAGCCATTGGTAGCGTGGGGATGGGATAAATTCTTCAGTCGGAATTACTGCTTTCATTCCAAATGCTAGTGAAAATGGGGTTTCGTCTGTCGAAGATCGAGGTGTCGTCCTGTAGGACCATAACACCCCCGGGAGTTCATCCGCCCAAGTGCCTTTAGCTTTCTCTAATCTCTTCTTCAAAGTATTCAAAATCGTTTTGTTAGATGACTCAGCTTGGTCGTTTGGTTGTGGAAAGCGCGGGGTCGAGAAGCTTAATTTTATGCCCCAATTTCTGCAGAAGTCTTGAAAGTGATGGCTGATGAATTGCGAACCGTTATCAGTCACAATTCTCTTGATATGCCGAACCGGAATATGATATTCTTCCAGACGAATGTTTGAGCCTCTTTGTCGCATATCATGGCGAATAATTCAGCTTCGATCCACTTCGAGTAGTAATCCGTCAGCACAAGCATGTAGACTCGCTGGCCTGGGGTGGCTGGGAGTTTTCCAACGATGTCCATTCATCACTTCATGAATGACCACAGAGATAAGATGAGATTGAGTTCTCCTGGTGGGAGGTGTGAGATTGGAGCAAACATTTGGCATTTTTCACACTTCCTAGTGAATTCAGCTGAGTTGGACCTCATCGTAGGCCAGTAGTAGTCTGTCGAATGGGCTCGAAGTGCTAAGCTTCTACCTCCGGAGTGATTCCCACATTCTCCCTCATGTAGTTATGCCAATAGATGATGCGCCTCGTCATGTGTGAGGCATTTCAGGTAGGGTCCTAAAAATGACATTTTTAGCAACTGACCGTCGAATATGGTGAATCTTACAACTGTCTCCGGATTTTTCTGGCTTGGGTTTTGTCGTCTGGAAGCATGTTTTCTTGTAGATATTTGATAATAGGTGTCGTCCAAGTGTCGATTGAATTCATTGAAGCGAGCACTATTTCTTCTTTCCAAATAGCTGGCCAGTTCAAGTATACTACCGGTATTGAACGTGGTTTGTCTCCCTCCATTGTTGAACCAAGGGTAGCCAGAGCATCTGCTTGGGAGTTCTCGCTTCTTGGGACTTGGGTTATAGTAAGTTCCTCAAACGTCGACTGAATATCTTTTACCTTTTGCAAGTAGGATGACATTTGTGTACCTCGTGGGTGATACGACCCCCGGATCTGGTTGACAATCAACTGCGAATCAGACTTCACTTCTATCTTTGCAGCTCCGAGTTCTTTAGCGAGAGACAACCCTGCTATCAGCACTTCATACTCTGCCTCGTTGTTGGTAACTCTAAAATCGCATTTGACTGCTCGTTGTAGAACGTCGCCTTCCGGAGTGGTAATCATTATCCCGAGGCCACAACCCTTTTTGTTACTGGATCCGTCGACTGCAAGTTTCCATGGAATGGTCGAATGGACAGAGCAGACTTCTGTTTCAGCTGTAGCTAGTAGGCTGGGAGTGAAGTCGGCTACAAAGTCTGCTAAGGCTTGAGATTTGATAGCGGTCCTGGGCAGGTACGCGATGTCGTGTTCTCCGAGTTCAATCACCCACTTCATCAATCTCCCAGATAATTCTGGTTTATGAAGTATGCTTCTTAACGAATATGTAGTGTATACAGTGATCGGATGTCCCTGAAAGTAGAGTCTGAGCTTCCTTGTAGCCGTTATCAAAGCGAACACCAACTTTTCCATTAGTGGGTAGCGTGATTCCGCTCCTAGCAATGCTTTGCTTACGTAGTAGACTGAGAGTTGTGCTTCTGCCTCTTCTCTGATTAAAACTGCTCTGACCGCGTGTTCTGAGACCCCCAAATAGATAAACAGCCTTTCGTTGTCGAGTGGTTTTGACAACAGAGGTGGCGTGATAAGATATCACTTGAGTCATTCCAGAGCTTCTTCGCAAGCGGGAGTCCACTCGAAGTTATTGGATTTTTTTAAGGCTGAGAAGAACAGAAAGCTCTTGTCCGTAGACTTGGAGATGAACCTGTTCAGTGCTGCTATCCTCCCCGCCAGTCGCATGACATCCTTCGGGCTGGAAGATGTAGGAATTTCGAGGATTGACTTGATTTAGTCTGGATTCGCTTCAATTCCCCGTCGAGTGACTATGTAACCCAAGAATTTCCCTGAAGCAACACCAAATGCACATTTAGTAGGATTCAATTTCATCTCATACATGTCCATGATGTTGAAGGCTTCTTCCAGGTGCTCAAGATGTTGTTCTGATTTAGAAGACTTCACCAGCATGTCGTCTATGTAAACCTCCATTGTCTTCCCAATTTGATTGGAGAACATCTTATTAACCAGTCGTTGATATGTGGCCCCTACATTTTTCAGGCCGAATGGCATAACCTTGTAACAGTAAATGCCTCGGTTGGTGACGAAGGTTGTCTTCTCTTGGTCGTCTGGATGCATGAGGATTTGGTTGTAGCCCGAATACGCCTCCATAAAACTCAACAACTCATGCCCAACTGTAGCGTCGACCATCGAGTCAATGTGTGGAAGTGGGAATGAGTCCTTCGGACAGGCTTTGTTCAAATATGTAAAGTCGATACAAACTCTCCACTTTCCATTCTTTTTTCTAACAACGACCACATTGGCAAGCCACTCTGGAAACTGCACTTCTCTAACAGCTTCATTCTGCAACAGTTTCTGAACCTCTTCATCAATGATCTGATTTCTTTCAGGTGCGAACTTCCTTCTTTTCTGCCCGACTGGGGTGTGGTCTGGATCTACATGTAGTTCGTGAGTAATCAGTCCGGGGTCGATTCCCGTCATGTCTTTGTGAGACCAAGCAAAACTGTTGTGTCGCCTCTTCAGAAATTCGATCAAATCGGTCCGCAGTTTGGGGTCCAAGTTAGCTCTAATTTGTGCCTTGTGATCTGTAAATTGAGAGTGAATCTGGATCTCGTCAATCTTCTCAAGACTTGGTAGAGTCGGCTCCGCGTCATGAGATCCATTCTGTAATTGCTATGCCGTCTGGGTTTTCACCTTTAAGGTCGTCTGGTAGCAGCTTCTGGATGCTTATCTATCGCCTTAATCTCTTGAATCCCCATCTGGTTGGGAACTTAAGAACTTGGTGATAGGTGGATGAAACCGCCCTCATCTCATGAATCCAAGGTCTGCCAATGATTAGATTGTAGGCTGAAAGGCTGTCCAAGACCAAGAACGTGGTCATTTTATTAACTCCCGCTACGTAGACTAGGAGTGATATTTCTCCCATTGTGAAATTCTGATCCCCACTAAATCCAATCAGCATTGTTGTCCGCCTGTTTATCTTATCCAACTCGGCCCCCATGTCCGCGAGGGCTGTGGCGAAAATGATGTAGGCTGAAGAGCCCGTGTCGACCAGCACTCGTTTGATCATAAAGTTGGACACCTGTAAAGAGATAACTAGGGCGTCGTGGTGTGGATTCAAATTATGAGAATCTCCGTCGTCTGGGAACTTCATAGTCAAGTTGGTAAACATCTTTTCCACCGACATCGTAGTGTGAGAAATGTTGCTAGAAAGAGCTCTCGAATGTCGTTTGGCCGCTGAGTACGAGACTCCGCTAACTTCTGATCCTCCTGAAATAATATTAACAGTGTTGTTAATAGGTGGAGGTGGGGTTGGGGCTTCACCTTGATCATCTATCTCATTACTTCGTGCAAATGTGGCTTTCCCATTTTTATGAGCAAGTCTATTAGAAATCCTTGTTCAACAGCTCCAAGACTTCCAATCTCAAAGCTACACACTCTGCTGTCGTATGACTGTTGTCTCGATGGAACTCACATCACTTTCGGGTGTCTTTTTAGTAGAGTTCTCCCTGGAACCTGGGGGAATCATTTTAATTCATTTCCCATTTTATTAAGTACCAAGACCAACTCTCCTAGGGAAATCATAAAGTTGTAGTCTGGGAGCCTGGGTTTGCTTGCTGGCGCTTCCTCCCGGTTATTGTAAGGCCTTGGTCGTTTGTCAAAGTCTTTGTGGAAAGGCCTTTGTTCTCCTCTCTGTTGAGTTCTCCTTTCCGAATGAGGGCGAGCAACTATGTCGCGTCGCCTGGAAGCAACATGTATTCTATCAACCTGCGAACTAGGAATATCTTCCCACCTTTTGTTTCTCTTGTCCTCTTCCCATCTTATTTCAACTTGGGCCCGCATCATGGCTTGGTCCATCGTATAACATCGAAACTTAGTCAACTTCTTGTAGAGTCCACTTTTGTAGAGTAGTCCATTCCGGAAGGCCTCCACTGTTGTAGGTTGATGGAGATCCGGAATACTAATTCTCTCATTGTTGAAGCAAGCTACGTAACTCCGCAACGACTCCCCTCTCCTCTGCTGAATGGTATTGAGATCGTCCGTAGTTTTCTCGAGTTTACATGAACTTGTAAAATATTGCACAAATTTATCTGCTAATTGTTGGTAGGATTCGATTGATCTGTATGGCAGGTTGATGAACTAGGTAAACGCCAGTCTTGCTAATATTTTTCCGAATCACATACACATTCCATCTTCCCATTGGTTAGGTGTCAAACCGATTGACATCATCTTGTACTTGTATTGTATTACATGGTCGTCTGGATCCGTGGATCCATCATACAGCTTCATTTTGGGCGGGCTAAATTTTCGGGCAGTTCAACAGCTACGATTATCTCCACAAACGGGGTGTCAGAAATCGCTCCAGCTCTGCTCTTCCTAATCGCCAGCTTTACCCCTGGTAGTCTGGACATGATTGCTTCTTTGAACTCCATCATCTATCTTCTTATGGAGGATGCAACTTGCTGAGTTGGGTCGAGCGTTGAAGTCGGGCTATGGGGAATTGGTGGGTTATCATCAATCTGCCCATCTGAAGTGGGTGGGAGTATTGGATTGCTAGGATTACTGGTTGGACCAGGGATGTCGTGGCATTGAGAAGTTGAAGACATATGCTCCATCTGTTTTTGTAGACTCACATTGAAATTTTTCATGGTCAAATTCTCCTATTCCAAGGCTTGTAGTCGCTCTTGGAGCATGGCAAGTTGTACCGCCATTGGGTGTAGTGTTTGTTCGCTGTCTGAAGCCATTATCAAATGTTTTGTAGTGAACGAATCAGATGATTTTTGTTTGCAATAATTCGCTTAGGGCCCCACGGTGGGCGCCAAATTATGGATGTCGATTTTCACCAGAGGTCTACAATCGAGAATCTGTTTTGCGTCATTTTACAGAAAATATTTTTCGTAAAAGTTTCGCGAAGTTTCTATTAAATTTATGTCGCTATTTGATATCGAATAAATATGTTTAGGTGAAATATGAATAGATTATTCATATTAGATATTGAATAATTTATTCGGTAATTTGAAAAAGTTTTAAATGACGATTTCGCCCGAACAACTCTTCCGCTGCGCCCATCGCCCGAAACCCCAATATGTACTACATCAAGTTTGTTGATGATTTCACCAGACATCACTCGATATTCCCATTGATAGTCAAATCTGAGGCACTAAACACTTTCAAAATCTTTAAACTACTTGTTGAAAAACAACTGAGTTTACCTATCAAGTCACTACAATATGATTGGGGAGGTGAATACAGAAACTTTGTTCAATTTCTGGAGTTATAATATATTGAGTTTAGACACAGTTGTCCACACACCCACCATCAAAATGGTGTTGTAGAAAGAAAGCACAAACAACTTGTTTAAACAGGCCTAACCCTTCTATCTCAGGCTCAATTACCCTTGACATTTTGGTGGGATTCCTTCCTCACAGCTTCCTATTTTATAAACAGAATGCCCATACCTGTGTTGAACAACTTGTCACCCTATGAGAAATTGTATCACACCAAGCCTGACTACAACTTCCTAAGAGCTCTGTGCCGTTATCCACTTCTCAGACCTACAACAAGCATAAATTTGACTTTCACACTGAAAAATGTCTCTTCCTGGGTTACAGTCCCATACATAAAGGGTATGAGTGTTTTCATAAATCAGGTAGAATGTATATTGCCAGACATGTAACATTTGATGAGTCTGATTTTCCCTATAAGGAACTGTTTATCTCTAACACCGTCAGTCATTCTCCAATCAGTTCACATAGCCCAGTTCCTATTCACTCCTTTATTATTCCTTCCTCCAGCTCTATTGTTGCTCCCAGCAGTCAAGACCACCACTCAGCTAATTCTCTGGATCAACAGGTACTTGACCACCAGTCCTCACAAGATACAGCCTATCAAAACATCCATACCACTGAACTTCAAAATCCTGACAGTCACTCTTCATCTTCAAACTCTCATGATACTTTACCCAACTCACATGATAACATTACTGTTGTACCACACACTTTGAACACACATCATATGTCAACCAGGTCAAAGTTAGGAATTTTCAAGCCTAAGTCTTACCTAGTAGTCACTAGTGAACTTGAACCATTGAATGTGAAAGAAGCCATATCTGACCCAAAGTGGTATCATTCCATGAAAGATGAGTTTGAAGCTTTAGAGAGGAATCACACATGGTCTATTGTCCCAGCTGAATGTGCATCAAAGATTATTGGCACAAAGTGGATTTTCAGAATTAAATACAACCCTGATGGTAGCATTGTCAGGTACAAGGCAAGATTAGTTGCAAAAGGTTTCCATCAGACCCTTGGAGTGAGGACTTTTTTGAAACATATAGTTCTGTTGTAAAACCCTCCACCATTAGAATTGTGCTTAGTATTGCAGATTCAATCATTGGAGAATAAGACAGTTGGATGTCAACAATGCCTTTCTAAATGAGCTGTTCAATGAAGATGTTTATATATCACAACCAAAAGGTTTCCTGAATCCCAAGATCCTTTATCATGTTTGCAAGTTGAATAAGGCTCTTTATGGCCTGAAACAAACTCCCAAAGCTTGGTACGAAAAGCTGAAGGCATCACTAACATAGTGGGAATTCACTGTCTCCAACTCAGATACTTCCCTCTTCATCAGACATTTTACATCAGATGTTGTCATGATTCTCATATATATTGATGATATCTTGATCACTGACTCTAACCAAACTTTAGTTGACAATTTCATTTTTAAGCTCAGCTCCACATATGCCTTGAAAGACCTTGGTGATGTCAGTTATTTCCTGGGAATGGAAGTCACTCCCTCTGCAGAAGGCTTGTATCTCTCCCAGACAAAGTATATAGGTGATATACTCAGGAAGACACATATGTTGGAAAGTAAAGGGTGTCTTACATCAGCAAGCACGACGGAAAAACTACAGACGAATGGAGGCAAACCATTTGAGAATCCAACTCTCTACAGAAGTATAGTTGGCTCACTCCAATATGTTACACTTACAAGACCTGAAATTTCGTACTCTGTTCACAAGCTTAGACAATTCTTGACCTATCCCACAATACTCCATTGGCAAGCTTGCAAGAGGATTCTGCGATATCTGCAAAACACATCAGACTTTGGCCTGCAATTTGTGCACGGTGGCAATTAGACCCGCCGGCGGTTCGGTTCCGGTTCAGAACCGAACCGAACCGGTCAGTTTCCGGTTCCACACTTAAGTGGAACCGGAACCTAAAACCGAACCGGAACCGAACCGGTTCGGTTCGGTTCTTTTTTTTTAATTAATTAAAAAAAATGAGAGTTAAATTTATAAATAAAAAAAATTTATTACATTGAAGAACTTGAGCTTAAATTTTAAAAATTTAAGTTGCCTACGTATCCTCCAAGGGTGAGAGGAATCAAAGCTCACGTAGTTCCATTACAAGTTTAAGACATATCCCCTTTGTAAATTATAATTTTACAATTATCAATCATCATTATCAGTTGATCATTCGGCTCCGGTTCCGCTTGCACTTGTTGCAGAAGCATTGGGTTGGCATATTTGACATTATGTTCTCGGATGAGCTTGCCATTTTTTTTTTGAGAAATTAGGAAGAAAAATAAGAAAATTGAATAATTGCGATGCGAATGATAACAAATTAACAACTAAATAAATTGTATTGAAGTAAGATTGAGAATTTGGTGTGATGAAATTATGAAAAATGAATCCTATTTATAGAATTTTAGAATTTTTTTGATACCAAAAATGCCCCTAAATATAACCGTTTTATTACCGTTATTAGGGGTACATTAATAATTTTTATTTTATATAATAAAAATATTTTTTTTAAAATATTTTTTTTTTGGCAGGGAGCCGTTTGGCAGGGAGCCAAACGGCTCCCTGCATCCCCCAACAGCTACTAGCCGTTGGGGGCCCGTAGGTTCCTGTTGGAACCTACGGTTCAACAGGAACCCGACGGTTCCAACCGGAACCGTCCGAACCGGTTGAACCGTTCGGTTGGGGTGGAACCGTCCGAACCGGTGGAACCGTACGGTTCCACCGGTTCGGTTGGGGTGGAACCCCAACCGGAACCGGTCCGGTTCCGGTTCGGTTCCGGTTCCGAATCGGAACCGTGGCCGGGTCTAGTGGCAATCTGACTATCACTGGCTACTCATATGCTGATTGGGCATCAGATCCTGATGACCGTAAGTCAATAGGAGGTTACTGTGTCTATTGGGGCACAACTTAGTTTCATGATCTTCCAAGAAACAGAGCATAGTCGCTCGTTCCACAACCGAGGCCGAGTATCGAGCATTGGCACTAGTGGCTTCTGAAATTCTATGGATGACCTATCTGCTCAATAAATTGAAGGTTACCATTTTGCAAACTCCCAAGATCTGGTACGACAACAAAAGCGCATAAGCAATTGCCAAGAATCATGTTTATCATCCTCGCACCAAACACATTAAACTTTATCTTCATTTCATTCGTGAAAACATAGCTTGAAAGGAACTGTTGGTAGAGCATGTTCCAGGTTTCAACCAGATTGCAGATGTGAGGCTAAACCGTTGAGCTTTGATCACTTTGCTGATTTGCGTTTCAAGCTAATGGTCTGTCCTAGAACATAAGCTTGAGAGGGGATGTTAGATTGAGTTGGTATTTATTTCCACTATTCCCACTCATTTAACTTAATATTTAGTATAGTTTCTGAGATTTATGAACGTTTTGATTGTGTTTTATTGTTACTTGCAGATAAATAAAGTTTTGGACATCACTGGAGGCAATTTGGGGAAAAAAACCGGACAAAAATACGTCAACAGGGATATTTTCATCTTCTGCGCGTCGCGACGCTGTTAAAAACAGCGCGCCGCGACGCCCAGCGTGAGCCGAATCTGCTAACATGCGCCTGGTCAACGGTCAACCATTTGAAGAAGTTTTGACTTTGCTAAAATGCGCTGTGCCACGTGTCACCATCACAGCCGATCTGCTAACGTGCGCCGTGCCACGTGTCATCATCATATGCTGCCGACACTCAGACTTGACACGTGTCGCCTCGTCATCAGCCATGTCAGCGGTCAACAAGTCAACCTTGCCACGTGTCGTGCCACATCATCAGCCACGTCAGCAGGTCAACCGAGTCAACTTGACACGTGTCGCCACGTGTCGCAATCCTATTGTGCCGACAAATGCAACACACGCCTACGCCACGTCAGCGCCACGTCAGCATGACGTCATCAATGACGTCATCACAATAATTGAGAATTAGCCGCCTTGACACGTGTCGCATGTACAGTCAGCCGCCTTGCTACGTGTCGCCGTATCATTGTGCCACGTCGACAAATTGCGCGTCGCGACGCTGACTGACTTGGCGTCGCGACTCCCGAACAGTTCCTGAACAGTGAAAAACTTTTCCTATAAATTCAGCGCGAATTTCAGAATTTCAATACACCTTTCTCTCTCTTGATTTCTCTCTCTAGAGAGAGTTTCTCTCTCTAGAATTTTTATTTTTTTTAGTTTTTAATTTTTAGTTTTGTAATTTATTTTAATTACTTTTTGTAATAATAGTAATTTAATTTTTACTTTTTACTTTTTACAGTTTTTACTATTCACCATGTTGAAGTAACTTTTTCAGCTAGGGTGAAAGGTAATTCTTCTACTATTGCTATTTAGATTAATCTCCCTTAAAAATAATATATTAACTATTTAAAATATTGACTTAATAAGGGATACCGCTATATTGGTCGGTTGGTAATTTAATTTTAATCTGGTTTAAACCTGACTAATCACGGATACCGCCAGACTGGTCGGTTGGTAAATTTATTTTTGGTTCCGCCTTAATGGCTGGTTGGACTTAATTTGACTTAATCAGGATACCGCCAGACTGGTCGGTTGGTAATATTCTCACAAGTTTATATATTATTTTATGGGAGATATCTAAATTAGTAGTAGTAAAAGTAATTCCTTTTACCTTAGCATTTTATTTTATTGTAATTTACTTTTCAGCATTTTTACTTTATGTCTTTTACTTTTATGAATTTACTAGTCCTAATTATGTGTTAGTTAATTAGAGGTTGTGATGACTTTTAATATCACCGGTTTATAAGGGATTATTTTATAGTTGGGTAATTTAAAGGTTTATTTATTAAGTCTTAAGCTTAATGCTTCTTGTTGTCTGATCACCAATAAGATTAATATGGTAAATCTAAAATGAACTAGACATAGAGATTTTAGTAACTTGGAGTAGAATTTTCACCTGATTAGTCACTAACTTTCTTTATTCTCTTTTCGCTTGTCTTTTTGCTTTTGTGTGCATTAGTTTTAATACCTTTTTACTTTGTAAAATGTTTGTGGGTATCATTGCTGTAAACCCTCACGAGACTACAACTCGTCCACTAGAGACACCTAGGGGTTTAAAGGCTTGTTGCATATGCTAAATGCAACCGTGATCCCTACGAAAGTGGCTTAGTTAAATTTTATTATGTTATTTTATTTTATATTTTGCTCGAGGACTAGCAAAATGTTAGGTTTGGGGGTTGTGATGAGTGGTATTTATATCACTATTTCCCACTCATTTACCTTAATATTTTGTATAGTTTCTTGAGTTTTGTCTTTAAACCCCTAGGTGTCCCTAGTGGACGAGTGTAGTCTCGTGAAGGTTTACAGCAATGATACCCACAAACATTTTACAAAAGTAAAAAGTTAGTAAAACTAATGCACACAAAAGCAAAAAGACAAGCGAAAAGAGAATAAAGAAAGTTAGTGACTAATCAGGTGAAAATTCTACTCCAAGTTACTAGTTGTTTTGTTTCTTTCTAAATTAGTGAATAAGTAAATTCTCCGTTTATTTTTACCATTCTCCATATACACAGCCAACAAAATATTAATCAACTCATTTTTGCCCACAACAGTCATAAGTGCAGTTGATAAGAGTGTAATATTTTTGTCCTAAATTTCTATCAGATTTCACACCTTTTTGTAGCAATGGAATAATTTTCTGATTTTTCTGATTTTTTCTTTGCTTTTTCTCTATTTTTTATTTTTATACAATACCTTCCGTCTATGTAGCGAGCTTTGGGTCGGTGGCTCCCAAACCAGTTGGCTTTAGGTCACTAGGTGTTAAGACACCCCTACGAACTTAATTACTCAGACTTCAGATATATATATATTTTTGCAGCATCTTCGATCCATGTAACGAGCTTTGGGCCAATGACTCCCAAACCAGTTGGTTTTAGGGCACTAGGTATTAAAATACCCTTACAGACTTAATAACTCGGATCTCGGACGTTTTTTTTTTTTTTTTTTTTTTAACTTTTTTTTTACTCCATCACTATTTAGAGATGCTTCCTCCAATTAAACTATAGCACGGAATATTACAAACTTTTCAATTTTAGCTCATGTCCGTATGTTTCCATGTAAGTTCATAATACCTGTCAACTGAACATAAGAAGATCCAATTTAGTCAGTGTTAAGGAGAATTCACAAATTAAATAATTCAAAAGGAAATAAACAAAAATTAACTAATTTCAAAATAGGTTTGAGATACGTCTCAGGAGTGGAAATTCCTTACTCGGCTATCTTTTACCAATTTCACCTTTTTAGTCAAAATAAAAACACAAAAAATGCAAAATATTTTTGTAATTTTTTTGAAAATTTTTCAATTTTTTTGTATTTTTCGAAAAATTTTGGACTAAAAATAAAAAATAACATACTACTAAAAACAAGATATTAAACAAGGTATTAATCAACTAATTCCCTCCCCCAAACCTAAATGAGACATTGTCCCCAATGTCTTAAACAGTAGAAGAAGAGTTTAGACGATAATACCTGGTTAACTGAAATTCTACAGGAAATTAAAGGTTAAGATCCAGATTAACCCGACGTCTCTTACCACGATCGTCCCCCGACCAATTTATTTTTGAAATGATAGGGTCAATTTGTGGTTCATAGGCTATGAGTTGGTCAATTAGATCTGGAGCAAGTCTGGCAGTGAAGAGGAGTTCTTTCATAGGTTTTGAAATGAATCCATTTCTCCGGGCATCATCAAGAAACACACAAAGAAAATCATAAAATCCATCAACGTTAAGCAGTCCAATTGGTTTCTGGTGTATGTTCAGGTTCGCCCAAGATAGTACAATAAAAATTTCTTCCAATGTTCCCAAGCCACCTGGCAAAGCAATAAAAGCATCAGCGCGGTTAATCATTTCTACCAAACGTTCAGACATACCTGATACGATTAGTTCCTCTCCGTTTGATGATCCAATAAGATTTGCCTCTGCCAAGGGTTTTGGGATGATTCCCAAAACATGACTGCCTCCTTCCTGTACGGCCTTTGAAACGATCCCCATTAATCCAAGATTTCCTCCGCCATATATTAAGTGCATATTCCTTGCAGCTAATACTCGACCCAACTCCTGTGCCGCTTCTATGTATTGTGGTTTAGTACCAACACTACTACCGCAAAACACACAAATGTTTTCAACTCGTCTTCTTGAGGTGGCTTCCATTTTCCTATGTATTTTTTTTTTTTCAACTCTGGATGACTTCAAGAGTGCAATGACGGGCTAAATTTATAGTACCTGAAAAGGGTGAGTAATAATAGCACTAATATCTTACAAAGGACGATTGTTAGCTAAACAACAAAATGAATCGTGAAAGGTCAAAAAGTCTGGATCCTGTCTACGAAAATAAAGATAATTACAATAGAAAAGCGAATCAAAGAAATAATTAAGGCAACAAAACAACTAGTAACTTGGAGTAGAATTTTCACCTGATTAGTCACTAACTTTCTTTATTCTCTTTTCGCTTGTCTTTTTGCTTTTGTGTGCATTAGTTTTAATACCTTTTTACTTTTGTAAAATGTTTGTGGGTATCATTGCTGTAAACCCTCACGAGACTACAACTCGTCCACTAGGGACACCTAGGGGTTTAAAGGCTTGTTGCATATGCTAAATGCAACCGTGATCCCTACGAAAGTGGCTTAGTTAAATTTTATTATGTTATTTTATTTTATATTTTGCTCGAGGACTAGCAAAATGTTAGGTTTGGGGGTGTGATGAGTGGTATTTATATCACTATTTCCCACTCATTTACCTTAATATTTTGTATAGTTTCTTGAGTTTTGTGAACGTTTTGATGTGTTTTATTGTTATTTTGCAGATAAATAAAGTTTGGACAGCACTGGAGGCAATTTGGGGCAAAACCGGACAAAAATGCGTCAACAGGGATATTTTCATCTTCTACGCGTCGCGACGCTGAAACACTTCGCGCCGCGACGCCCAGCGTGAGCCGAATCTGCTAACATGCGCCTGGTCAACGGTCAACCATTTGAAGAAGTTTTGACTTTGCTAAAATGCGCCGTGCCACGTGTCACCATCACATCCGATCTGCTAACGTACGCCGTGCCACGTGTCAACATCATATGCTGCCGACACTCTGACATGACACGTGTCGCCTCGTCATCAGCCATGTCATCGGTCAACGAGTCAACATTGCCACGTGTCATGCCACGTCATCAGACACGTCAGCAAGTCAACCGAGTCAACATGCCACGTCAGCCTCAGCCAATCAGAACTTGACACGTGTCGCCACGTGTCGCCATCCCATTGTGCCGACAGTTGTACAGTCAGCCGCCATGCCACGTCAGCGCCACGTCATCGCCACGTCGCCTCCGCGTCAGCATGACGTCAGCATGACGTCATCACAATAATTGAGAATTAGCCGCCTTGACACGTGTCGCATGTACAGTCAGCCGCCTTGCTACGTGTCGCCGTCTCATTGTGCCACGTCGACAAATGAGCGTCGCGACGCGCAACGCCTTAGCGTCGCGACGCCGCGACAGTACCCGAACAGTAAATTATTTTTGCTATAAATAGGCCGCGAATTTTCAGTTTTTAAGTGCACATTTCTCTCTCTTGATTTCTCTCTCTAGAGAGAGTTTCTCTCTCTAGAATTTTTTTTTTATTTTTTTAGTTTTTTTTATTTTAGTTTTGTAAATAATTTTAATTACTTTTTGTAATAATAGTAATTTAATTTTTACTTTTACTTTTTACAGTTTTTACTATTCACCATGTTGAATTAACTTTTTCAGCTAGGGTGAAAGGTAATCTTTTATTGTTACTATTTAGATTAATCTCCCTTAAAAATAATATATTCACTATTTAAAATATTGACTTAATAAGGAATACCGCTATATGGTCGGTTGGTAATTTAATTTTAATCTGGTTTAAACCTGACTAATCCAGGATACCGCCAGACTGGTCGGTTGGTAAATTTATTTTTGGTTCCGCCTTAATGGCTGGTTGGACTTAATTTGACTTAATCAGGATACCGCCAGACTGGTCGGTTGGTAAATTTATCACAAGTTTATATATTATTTTATGGGAGATATCTAAATTAGTAGTAGTAAAAGTAATTCTTTTACCTTAGCATTTTATTTTATTTTATTTTATTTTATTTTACTTTTCAGTATTTTTATTTTATGTATTTATTTTTTATAGTCCTAGTTATGTTTTAATTAATTAGGGGTTGTGATGACTTTTAATATCACCGGTTTATAAGGGATTATTTTATAGTTGGGTAATTTACTGGTTTATTTATTAAGTCTTAAGCTTAATGCTTCTTGTTGTCTGATCACCAATAAGATTGATATGGTAAATCTAAAATGAACTAGACATAGGGATTTTAGGTTTCAGCCTTAGACTTAATAACCCACGATCTTCCTTGAGGATAGATAACCCTTTAATAGATTTCCTTACAGGATAGGAATATACCTGTCGGGCGGGGGTAGCCATAATTGGAACTTAGACTTAATGAATCCAGGTAATGTGGTTGACATAGGAATATGGTTCAATTGGGTTATACTGGGTATTTGTAGTTGACCATCGGAAGAGGCTTTTACATAATTTAGTGTTCCAGGTTAGTAACTGATTTATTACACAAACATAAAATAATCACTTCATCTTTTAAATGATAAGGAGGACTTAATTCCTACTGTTGTTATTAATTGTTGAATCTATTTATTTACAAATATCTAATTATAGGGAGAAGAGAATGATTGTTTGATTGGTTGAAAGTGGTTTTACAAAATAAATAAATAAATAAAAAGACAAAAGAAAATACTAAGGAAAATAACAAAAATTACAAAGATCTAGGGTTGTGATTTCTTTTAATATCATTTTAAAGATGAAGTGGTTATCTTAAAGTTGGTAATATATTGATTTATTAACCTGGAACACTAAATTATGTGTAAGCCTCTGTCGATGGTCAGACACAAATACCCAGTTTAACCCAATTGAACCATATGTCTATGTCAACCAAATTATCTGGATTCATTAAGTTTAAGTTCCAATTATGGCTACCCCCGCCCGACAGGTATATTCCTATCCTGTAAGGAAATCTATTAAAGGGTTATCTATCCTCAAGGAAGATCGTGGGCTATTAAGTCTAAGGCTGAAATCTAAAATCTCTATGTCTAGTTCATTTTAGATTTACCATATCAATCTTATTGGTGATCAGACAACAAGAAGCATTAAGCTTAAGACTTAATAAATAAACCTTTAAATTACCCAACTATAAAATAATCCCTTATAAACCGGTGATATTAAAAGTCATCACAGCCTCTAATTAACTAACACATAATTAGGACTAGTAAATTCATAAAAGTAAAAGACATAAAGTAAAAATGCTGAAAAGTAAATTACAATAAAATAAAATGCTAAGGTAAAAGGAATTACTTTTACTACTACTAATTTAGATATCTCCCATAAAATAATATATAAACTTGTGAGAATATTACCAACCGACCAGTCTGGCGGTATCCTGATTAAGTCAAATTAAGTCCAACCAGCCATTAAGGCGGAACCAAAAATAAATTTACCAACCGACCAGTCTGGCGGTATCCGTGATTAGTCAGGTTTAAACCAGATTAAAATTAAATTACCAACCGACCAATATAGCGGTATCCCTTATTAAGTCAATATTTTAAATAGTTAATATATTATTTTTAAGGGAGATTAATCTAAATAGCAATAGTAGAAGAATTACCTTTCACCCTAGCTGAAAAAGTTACTTCAACATGGTGAATAGTAAAAACTGTAAAAAGTAAAAAGTAAAAATTAAATTACTATTATTACAAAAAGTAATTAAAATAAATTACAAAACTAAAAATTAAAAACTAAAAAAAATAAAAATTCTAGAGAGAGAAACTCTCTCTAGAGAGAGAAATCAAGAGAGAGAAAGGTGTATTGAAATTCTGAAATTCGCGCTGAATTTATAGGCAGAATTTTCACTGTTCGGGCATCGCGACGCCAAGGAGATCAGCGTCGCGACGCTCGATTTGTCGACGTGGCACAATGATACGGCGACACGTAGCAAGGCGGCTGACTGTACATGCGACACGTGTCAAGGCGGCTAATTCTCAATTATTGTGATGACGTCATTGATGACGTCATGCTGACGTGGCGATGACGTGGCGCTGACGTGGCGAGGGGCGGCTGACTGTTGACTTGTCGGCACAATAGGATTGCGACACGTGGCGACACGTGTCATGCTCTGATTGGCTGAGGCTGACGTGGCAAGTTGACTCGGTTGACCTGCTGACGTGGCTGATGATGTGGCATGACACGTGGCAAGGTTGACTTGTTGACCGCTGACATGGCTGATGACGAGGCGACACGTGTCAAGTCTGAGTGTCGGCAGCATATGATGATGACACGTGGCACGGCGCACGTTAGCAGATCGGCTGTTATGGTGACACGTGGCACGGCGCATTTTAGCAAAGTCAAAACTTCTTCAAATGGTTGACCGTTGACCAGGCGCATGTTAGCAGATTCGGCTCACGCTGGGCGTCGCGGCGCGCAGTTTTACAGCGTCGCGACGCGCAGAAGATGAAAATATCTCTGTTGACGCATTTTTGTCCGGTTTTGCCCCAAATTGCCTCCAGTGATGTCCAAACTTTATTTATCTGCAAGATAACAATAAAACACATCAAAACGTTCATAAATCTCAAGAAACTATACAAAATATTAAGTTAAATGAGTGGGAAATAGTGATATAAATACCACTCATCACAAAAAACTTGACCGGCGTAAACACACACGTATAACGCAAGCGTACGTATCGTTCAAGTAGTATAAAAAGTATCGATCCCACGAGGACTTAAAATCTATTCTATTAATTTTTATGAGGTCAAATGATTACTAATATCTATCAGGTTATTTGATTGATTTGAATTGGCGACGATTCTAAATTTAAAGGCAAGTAACTAAAATTGGTTGAAAAGATATTTTGAGAAATTCAATATTAAAACTATCTAGGGTTGTGATTTATTCCAATATTATTTAAAGATGAAGTGGTTATCTTATAATTGGGTAAAATATTGATTTATTAACCTGGAACACTAAATTATGTAAAAGCCTCTTCCGATGGTCAATTACAAATATCCAATTTAACCTAATTAAACCATATGTCTATGTTAATCAAATTAACTGGATTCATTAATATTAAGTTCCAATTATGGCTACCCCCGCCCAACAGGTATATTCCTATCCTGTAAGGAAATCTATTAAAGGGTTATCTATCCTCAAGGAAGATCGTGGGTTATTGAGTCTGAGGTCTTAAACCTAAAATCCCTATGTCTAGTTCATTTTAAGTTTACCTTATCAATTTTATTAGTGGCCAGTTAATAAAAAGCATTAAGAGTAAGACTCAATAAATAAATCTTTATATTACCCAAATTATAATTTAACCCTTATAAACCGGTGATATTGGATTTCATCACAACCCTAGATTACTAACTTAGTTATGACACATAGCTAGGGCTAGTAAAAACTTAAAAGACATAAAATGAAAATGCTGAAAAGTAATTGCGGTGAATTAAAATGCTAAAAAGTAAATTACAAATGAAATAAAAATGCTAAGGCAAAAGGAATTACTTTTACTACTACTAATTTAGTTATCTCCCATAAAATAATATATAAACTTGTGATAAATTTTACCAACCGACCAATCTGGCGGTATCCTGATTAAGTCAAATTAAGTCCAACCAGCCATATAGGTGGTATATTTGTCCATAATCCAGCCATAAGGCGGTACCGGTACCAAATAATTACCAACCGACCAATATATCGGTATTCCTTATTAATCAGGTTCAAACCAACAGAAAATAAATTTACCAACCGACCAATATAGCGGTATTTCTTGATTAGTCAGGTTTAAACCAGATTAAAATTAAATTACCAACCGACCAATATAGCGGTATTCCTTTATTAATCAGAATTTTAAATAGTAAATATATTATTTTTAAGGGAGATTAATCTAAATAGCAATAGTAAAATAATTACCTTTTACCCTAGCATAGGGAAGTTACCTCCGCAGCATAGTGAATAGTAAAAACTGTAAAATAAAGAAAGTAAGTTATTATTATTACAGAACGTAATTAAAATTTACAAAACTAAATTGAAAGAAATTAGAGAGAGAAAAACTCCCTAATTACATAGGATTTGGGAGAGGAAATGGTGTACTAAAAACTGAAAATTCGCGGCCTATTTATAGCAAAAAATTTTACTGTTCAGGAACTGTTCGCGCGTCGCGACGCCAAGGAGCTGCGCGTCGCGACGCTGGATTCATCGACGTGGCACAATGAGAAGGCGACACGTAGCAAGGCGGCTGACTGTACATGCGACACGTGTCAAGGCGGCTAATTCTCAATTATTGTGATGACGTCATTGATGACGTCATGCTGACGTGGCGATGACGTGGCGAGGCGGCTGACTGTTGACTTGTCGGCACAATAGGATTGCGACACGTGGCGACACGTGGCGACACGTGTCATGCTCTGATTGGCTGAGGCTGACGTGGCAAGTTGACTCTCGGTTGACCTGCTGACGTGGCTGATTATGTGGCACAACACGTGGCAAGGTTGACTTGTTGACCGCTGACATGGCTGATGACGAGGCGACACGTGTCAAGTCTGAGTGTCGGCAGCATATGATGACACGTGGCACGGCGCACGTTAGCAGATCGGATGTGATGGTGACACGTGGCACGGCGCATTTTAGCAAAGTCAAAACTTCTTCAAATGGTTGACCGTTGACCAGGCGCATGTTAGCAGATTCGGCTCACGCTGGGCGTCGCGGCGCGCAGTGCTTCAGCGTCGCGAGCGCAGAAGACCAAAAAGACCAAAATATCCCTGTTGACGCATTTTTGTCCGGTTTTGCCCCAAATTGCCTCCAGTGCTGTCCAAACTTTATTATCTGCAAAAAACAATAAAAAACACATCAAAATGTTCATCAAACTCGAGAAACTATACAAAATATTAGTTAAATGAGTGGGAAATAGTGATATAAATACCACTCATCACACCCCCAAACCTAACATTTTGCTAGTCCTCGAGCAAAATACAGAATAAAATAACATAATAAAATTAACTAAGCCATTTTCGTAGGGATCACGGTTGCATTTAGCATATGCAACAAGCCTTTAAACCCTTAGGTGTCCCTAGTGGACGAGTGTAGTCTCGTGAGGGTTTACAGCAATGATACCCACAAACATTTTACAAAAGTAAAAGGTATAAAACTAATGCACACAAAAGCAAAAAGACAAGCGAAAAGAGAATAAAGAAAGTTAGTGACTAATCAGGTGAAAATTCTACTCCAAGTTACTAGTTGTTTTGTTTCTTTCTAAATTACCGAATAAGTAAATTCTCCGATTATTTTTACCATTCTCCATACACAACAACAAAATATTAATCAACTCATTTTTGCCCACAACAGTCATAAGTGCAGTTGATAAGAGAGTAATATTTTTGTCCTAAAGTTCTATCAGATTTCACACCTTTTTGTAGCAATGGAATAATTTTCTGATTTTTCTGATTTTTTTCTTTTATTTTTTTCTCTATTTTTTTATTTTTATACAATACCTTCCGTCTATGTAGCGAGCTTTGGGTGGTGGCTCCCAAACCAGTTGGCTTTAGGGCACCAGGTGTTAAGACACCCCTACGAACTTAATTACTCAGACTTCAGATATATATATTTTTGCAGCATCTTTGATCCATGTAGCGAGCTTTGGGCCAATGACTCCCAAACCAGTTGGTTTTAGGGCACTAGGTATTAAAATACCCTTACAGACTTAATAACTCGGATCTCGGACGTTTTTTTTTTTTTTTTTTTTTTTTACTCCATCACTATTTAGATATGCTTCCTCCAATTACACTATAGCACGGAATATTACAAACTTTTCAATTTTAGCTCATGTCCGTATGTTTCCATGTAAGTTCATAATACCTGTCAACTGAACATATGAAGATCCATTTTAGTCAGATATGGAGAATTCACAAATTAAATAATTCAAAATGAAATAAACAAAAATTAACTTATTTCGAAATAGGTTTGAGATACGTCTCAGGAGCGGAAATTCCTTACTCGGCTATCTCTTACCAATTCCACCTTTTTAGTCAAAATAAAAACACAAAAATGCAAAATATTTTTGTAATTTTTTGAAATTTTTCAATTTTTTTTTGTATTTTTCGAAAAATTTAGGACTAAAAAAAAAAACAACATACAACTAAAACAAGATATTAATCAACTAATTCCCTCCCCCAAACCTAAATGAGACATTGTCCCCAATGTCTTAAACAGTAGAAGAAGTTTAGACGATAATACCTGGTTAACTGAAATTCTACAGGAAATTAAAGGTTAAGATCCAGATTAACCCGACGTCTCTTACCACGATCGTCCCCAGACCAATTTATCTTTGAAATGATAGGGTCAATTGTGGTTCATAGGCTATGAGCTGGTCAATTAGATCTGGAGCAGTTCTGGCAGTAAATAGGAGTTCTTTCATTGGTTTTGAAATGAAACCCATTTCTCCGAGCATCATCAAGAAACACACAAAGAAAATCATAAAATCCATCAACGTTAAGCAGTCCAATTGGTTTCTGGTGTATGTTCAGGTTCGCCCAAGATAGTACAATAAAAATTTCCTCCAATGTTCCAAGCCACCTGGCAAAGCAATAAAAGCATCAGCGCGGTTAATCATTTCTACCAAACGTTCAGACATACCTGATACGATTAGTTCCTCTCCGTTTGATGATCCAATAAGATTTGCCTCTGCCAAGGGTTTTGGGATGATTCCTAAAACATGACTGCCTCCTTCCTGTACGGCCTTTGAAACGATCCCCATTAATCCAAGATTTCCTCCGCCATATACTAAGTGCATATTCCTTGCAGCTAATACTCGACCCAACTCCTGTGCCGCTTCTATGTATTGTGGTTTAGTACCAACACTACTACCGCAAAACACACAAATGTTTTCAACTCGTCTTCTTGAGGTGGCTTCCATTTTTCTATGTATTTTTTTCTCAACTCTGGATGACTTCAAAGGTACAATGATGAGTTGAATTTATAATACCTGAAAATGGGTTAGTAAAAATAGCACAAGTATCTTCCAAAAGACGATTAATAATAGTACAAAAGATCGTGATAGTCAAAGAATCTGGATCCTGTCGGAGAAAAGAAAAGAAAATAACAAAACAAATCACAATTATTAAGAAAAGACAAAGAGATATAATATGTACAAGAAAAGTAACGGCTTGATTGACATCTATGTGTCAGGGACAAGCTTCCCATCCAATTTTCTTATAAATTGGCAAACAGGGTCTTTTTGAGTCAGATTCCCAAGACTTAATTGTTGTCTTTCTTTTTGATATTGTGTATGTGATCTGCGAAAGCCTATGTGAACATATCCACTGGGAATGCGTCTCAAGAGTCGAAGATATATCATCTAAAGACTCCTTACTCAAGCCATTCCTAATGAATTTAATTTTGTCTTCGCGATTAACAGACACCATTCCTAAAGAACGACAACGAGTATTGCAATTCCTACGTGCACATTTGTAACACACCCCATTTGCTTAGCTCTTCGTTTCTTTGCATAGGTGCTTCTTCAAAAACCAGGCAGATGTGAAATAAAAGAATCAGAGGATTCACCTGCCAATCGGACTCGTGCTTCAATTACCCAACGAATGTCATTGGGCACACCATGTATTGTCAGTAGTCTCATCCGTTCCAAGCGAGCTTTGTAGACTTTCATCAGAGATTTTTGAGGGAGAGAGAGAAGGAATTGTTTGTGAAGATTTGCGAGAGCTTCTTCCATCTTGAAATGACTTAATCTGCAAAAACTAAACACACAAAATTAAATCACACCAAATCACAATATATACAAAAATTTGCATGGGTTGCCTCCCTGCGAGTGCTAAGTTTAATTGTCGTCAGCTAGACGTGACTTTTCGAACGTTTATGATGGATCTGAAAGTGTGACACTTTCTTTTTGTCGCTCAAATGATTCTCCCCAGTAGTGCTTGACACGCTGACTGTTAACTTTGAATGTGTTGTTGGTATTAGGATCCCAACTCAACAGCTCCATATGGTAAAATCTGAGTGATCACAAATGGTCCGGACCATCTAGATTTTAACTTTCCAGGAAAAAGTTTTTAACCTCGAGTTGTACAACAACACCTGCTGCCTTGGTTCCAACTGTCTGTGCACTATTTTTCGGTCATGCCATTTTTTAGTCTTTTCTTTGTATAATTTGGCATTCTCATAAGCCTGTAGGCGAAATTCCTCCAATTCATTGAGTTGGTGAAGTCTTTTCTCTCCTGCAGCTTGTGAATCAAGATTCAGTTTCTTCAGTGCCCAATACGCCTTGTGTTCAAGTTCAACTGGCAGATGGCATGCTTTCCCAAACACCAATCGAATGGGGACATACCAATGGGTGTCTTGTAAGCTGTTCGGTAGGCCCATAATGCATCATCCAGTTTTGTAGACCAGTCCCTTCTTGTTGATCCAACGGTTCTTTCTAGGATTCTTTTGATCTCCCTGTTTGAAACTTCAACCTGTCCATTTGACTGTGGATGGTAAGCTGTGGCAACTTTGTGAGTAACTCCATATTTGGATAGAAGTGCATCAAAATACCTGTTGCAGAAATGTGAGCCACCATCACTGATAATTGCCCGAGGTGTTCCAAACCGAGTGAAAATGTTCTTTTTCAGGAATTTGATCACCACTTTGGAATCATTGGATGTCAGTGCAATTGCTTCAACCCATTTGGAGACGTAGTCTACAGCAACCAGAATGTACATGTTTCCAAATGATGGAACAAATGGTCCCATAAAATCAATACCCCATACATCGAATATCTCCACTTCCAGAATGTTTTGCAATGGTCCTTCGTTTCTTCTCGAAATATTCCCTGTTCTCTGGCACCTGTCACATTGAAAAGCAAAAAAAGATAAGCATCTTTAAAAGTGTGGGCCAGAATAAACCTGATTGAAGGACTTTAGCTGCAGTTTTGTTTCCACTGAAGTGTCCGC